>CM061919.1:246091803-246201815 GCA_031002005.1 Vandiemenella viatica
ATATAGTATCAAAAAATGACGTAAGCGTTATGTTTCAAACTTTCGGGTTTGGTGCTGTGTGTTTCGTACTGTTGATGTCAACGTTTCGGCCCCAACTTGCGGCCTTTATCAGGGCTGCTTCAAGTTAATAGACTCGTTTCCCGGTTCACAGGATGGACGGTTTACATTTTTCCGCTGAGATTTTGTTGCTTCTCCGGCAAAGAGTGTCCGCTGTTCCAGAGAGTTTTGCACTCCGTGGAGCGATATTGTTGTTGTTATTCATTGTTATATGTGAATTGCCGGATCTGACAGTCACAGTCTTCTCCACTGTCCTTCCACCATTCCTCCTTTTCCTCTATTTTCCACCGACTCCTCCATCTTGCACACACTTTTTATTTTCTTAATCCATCATTATTATACATTTTCTATGTCATCCTCTGGTCACTCATGTTGCCATATAATCGGACTATAGGTGTCTTATTTTTTTTCCTTATGGCTTTAAGCCTCGTCGATGAAAAGTTCATAGACGCGGTAAGGCCGTGTTTACACGATGGGAGTTGACTGGAACGTCAGTTGGTCGGACCGTCGGTGGTGGGGGTAAGAGAGTGGACTTGCATGCTAGTAATAATTAGAAGACAGTGCACTGTCCCACGATGAGAACAGTTCTCTACTCCTACATTGTGATCTTGTTGAAAATAGTATGTCCATATTACAGAAAGGAATTAACATCGTAGCTAATTTGCTGATTATAATGTTGAATGATATGAAGAATAATAAAATAAAAATTAAAAAAAACGTAGAAAAACGTTAAAAGTGTGGATATTAAAAAAAAGAAATGCTTTAAATGCCTCAGTGCCTTTAAAAAAATAAAATAAAGTTGCAAGTGAAAATATAGAGTTGCATCATTTATGATTAACTGTATCTCTATTTGAAGAGCTATTGTGAAATATTTTTTCCGATACATAAAGAAATGGCACCGCTATGAAGCAATTTTTTGATAGCAGAGTCTCTAAAATCCTTCTTATAATTTTTATTCTTAAAATTCCACAGAATTTCCTCACTTTCATGCAGTTCTAAAGTTTTTAATGCATCTGCTTCACTCCGCTTACGCTACTTGTAGTTGTCGCCATCTTCATTGCTGAACTTGCACGTCAGAAGTTGGTCGTGAACCGAGTCCACTATCCTCAATCAAATGTCAGTCTTGTACGTGTTCACACGAGGAGTGCGGACTATCCAGAGCTGCGCGCGCAGAAAGACGATACACTCGTTCCAGTTAACTCCCATCGTGTAAAAGGAGCATAAAGGATTGATAACAAGGAACTGGTAGGTATTCGGCCATGGCCTTTTGAAGAACCACCCGCAATTCGCTTGGAGCTATTTGGGGAAACTATGGAAAACCGAAATCTGGATGGAGGGCCGTGGATCCGAACCTGCGTGCCTGACCCACCACGTTCGGTTGGAGTTAGTTTTTCAGTCTATCTTGCACAGATTTTTCTTTAAATGCTTTCATCACATGCTCATACAGCCACTTGTCCAGTGATGTTACTACATTCCTACGTTTTCTCGGTGGCCTGAAGTCTGCTAATATACCCTTCTATTATCACTCTTGCTTCGGAACCATATCTCAGCATTGGCGTAATGTAAGTCCTGTCAATAATCCCTTTGTATTCCTGTCGCAGCTTAAGCTTCGTAAAAATTCCTTGAGATACCTGTAAAATTCTTGAGATCTTGTGCAACTTACAGTAATTTCTGCTGTTTTTCTCATTCCCCTCTACCAAACTTTCAAACTATATGAACTCTTCCACAACTTTGAGTTTCTCTCCTACACTGTAGCCTGGCCTGTCAGTTTACACTGCTTGTCTTGCGGGGGGAAGAGTTCCAAAGATGTCTTTCCTTCCTCCGTCCGCTTCAGCATCCCCTCCCCAGTGTGGTGTGACAGCGTCACCCACAATGAATATAATTAAATTGTTATTAATTATATTCATAATTTTACTAATTATATTCAATTTTATTAATTATATTCAATCTTGTGACGTGTAAATACCGTAAATAATGGGGATTGTCTGGATAGATTAAACATATATTAAACCAGGGCAGCCAGAGGTATAATTGTTGTAAATTTATTTTCTGTAAAACTCGTGGCTCAGTAAGGTAGTGAATATTGGAGGCTGAAAACTGCCATTTTCGGACGCTCGAGAGTGGGACAATGGGTGGCCTCTCCGACTTGGCGGCGCCACAGCTTTACAACGGCTATATTCCGTTAGGCGGGGCCGGTGAACTCACCCCTCTCCGCTACTTCGTTGAAGGCCAGGCAGAAAACGCGCGGAGGGATGCAGCGAATGCGAGGCGCGATATCAAACACGTGACGACGGACTTGTGTAGATAACCAATCATGAACGTTTATTGGTGTCCACAGTACTAATTCTAGGGAGTTTGTTACATGTGGAGAGACGACTTTCCGAGGAAGAAGGAAGAAGCCATCTTAAGCGACACTTGCTGCCGGGACGAGTTGCTGAACAGACTCTCTTGCTTTGGGAAGCGAGAGGTTATGTGGCATGCCTGCCATTATCTGGAAGTCGTTCTAATAACGCGGTCGTACCCGCTTATCTGGCTTCCACAGCTGCAGTGACATTGTGCGTGTCACGCTCCAGCACGGCGATGCTTTTATGGTAATGTACCGGATACAGACGGTCACTATTCATTGGGTTTTAACGGACTTGTGAGCCCTTAAGCGGCACTGGGATAAGACTCTGCTCCCGCAACTAAATCACTGAGCTAGCTGATTTTATGTTTCACTGTAAATTTCAAGCATCTTGCTAATTGTAAATTCATTTTGATGCTTTTCTTTAACTTTATACGGCGCCCCTGGGATACTCCTTTGTTACAGTAAAATGTTAGCTTCAATTTGATGGCCTGTGTTGCCATGTTGTTCATATGTTAACTTTACTGTTTTTATTTGTTGAAATATTTCATTCAGTTTTTGTTTGCTTTCATCGGCGGATTGTAAACGTCGGGTATTGCTTGTTTTGTTGGTCTAACTATGTTTAACGTAAAGTTAATTATTACCCGGCCTTGTATAAGCCATAAGAATCAATAAATGGGATATTATTTTGTGTCTAATATTCATGGTTCTGGTTCCTTTTAGCTCACCTTTATTAAATTTTAAATGCATTTTTCATTTTTCAGATTTATCATTAATAAATCCCCCCTCCCCTTTTTTGCAACTCACGTTTTTTCTTAACGGTAGCCTACAAATTGTCTTCTTCCCCAGTCAGCGATGCTACAGCCAATGGGGTAATTGACTAATTTTAGGAAAGTAGTCAGTATTGTAGCTGTGCGTGTAATATAACAAAAAAAAATCATTTCTTAAAAAACAAAAGGAAAAATGTAAAATTTGAATTTGGTACCAAAAGACTAGCAGCTGTCATGTCGTCCCTTGTGACGTCACATCCGTCGCCATGCTTATCGAACAAATAAAGTTGTTTTTCCTTATCCTTACAACTTACTCTATGTTTTTCAAATTAAAGTTTCAATGTTTTCTTTTTAGTGTCAAATTGCGCAAAAGCTGTCGCCTCACGATATGCCATCACCTAAAATACACACAGTCATAGAATGTGTTGCACTGCAACGAAACGCCGCTAATGGCACACCAGTTTGTGCAGAATCGTACACAGATGTTGACATTGTTCATTCCCTGGCTTGGTAGCTACCTAGGAGTTTTATATTCCTAAGCTCAAGTGTGTGTGTTTGATCTGCCACCGCTTTTCACTGCCTCGTAAGCCCGAAAATGGTATTCGCTTTTAGCCGTGGTGAGTCACACCACAAAAACTAATCCCTATGGCGCAGAAGCGGACACGATCGGTTACTTGGTTCTTCCTCCATGTCAGAAATGACTCACTATTTACAACATTATTTAAATGTTTGTAATCACTTGTTCCTATATGTAATACGGCTTGTGTCCATATTACTACACGAGCTGTATTTCTTCACTAGAGACCGGATTATATGCTTTTGCATGTTTGCATGTTCATTTGCATATTAAGGCCATTTTCACCGGTTATTGCATATTTTACCTAAAACCTAGTGATGATGCTTATTTCCGCTATGTTTACACTGTTTTTCGGTAGTGTATCTAGTTAACAAATAAAATCTTAAGTTGTATCCGCCATAACCTACTAGCAGCACAGCTCTTAGTCGGCGAAGAATTGCTGAAGAACTACTACCCAAGTTTTGGAATGTAAGTAAACTGATTTCATCAACAAAGAAAGCGTTTCTTAAGGCACGCTCTCATAATAATGCCTATAAAAAATAAAAAAATCCAAATGATGTGCCCTTACCTCCGAAACCAGTGGTAACGACGAGGGTTGAAGCTGTACTGTTTTGCAATGAACATTTCGAGGCCATTAAAGGTGTAGTAAAGGACTTTAGCAGTGGAGAGGCTATGACAGTTAGTCAGTACAAGGAAGCATTTAACAATTCTAGCATTAAAACCATAGCTGTGATTTGCATTCGTTTTCCCACATACAAACGAGTATAAAAAAGCTTGAAACTTTAGGTTTGACGTTGACTGAGTCCATTCAATAAATGAATAAAATCCACATTGCCAGATGTATTCCTGTGTAAACTTAAAGTGAAGTTTGAAAATGTTTTGAACAATAACCCAGGTTTTGAACATTTGTGTCCAATTGACAGTTTTAGCAATGGCACGGGCGAACATTATTCACAAACAATAACTGCTAACACAGCACACAATTTCAAATAGTGCCAGTTACATCAGTGAATGTGGAACGGTCCATATCGACTTATAAAAATATTTGGAGAGATCGAAGAAACAATCTTACTATTGAATATTTGGAACAGTATCCGATTGTTTACGTTGACAAAAGTAAAGAAAATGTTAAACAATTTTTAATTACCGAATTTATAAATATGTTACTCAACTGCTTACTAATTGTATGCTGATTTTGAAATAAAAAATCTAAAACTTACTATTTTATTATTATATAATGTTGCTTATTTTGACACTTTTTGAAACTTTTCATGCATATTTTAAGCATTTTTAATGCATATTTCTAGCCTTTTGTGTTGTATTTTTTTTTTTTAAATCGTCCTTGATATGATTCGATTTTTTTTTTTATTTCTGTCCTCACGTTTTATAGGCTTTTAGGTGGCAAGAAACGAGATAGAATTGAGGTATGGATTTTTTTAAACAACCATCCCGGCCTTAACCTAGACTGATTCCGGCATACCATGGAAAACCAAAATTAGTATGGCGGATTGGAGATCGAACCCTCGTTCCCCTAAATGGCAGGCCCTCACCTTAACTGCTCACCCACCTGGCTCGGCGATTACGAGGAGGCTTCCAATTTGTGACGACAAAATTTACCAGGTGAAACAGGAATAATGACGATGCACGTGTAATTGCAATGCTATGGGGAAAGGCGTGCTGGGGCAACTACATGAATTGTTGTAAAGGCACGCTGCGGAGACGGGACGAATTGACGTCTGGAGCAGCTGGAAGGAAGTCACACTAACAAGCCTTAGTCATCACAGGGCGTCAGGTGAGAGGAGAGCTGGCGCCAAACCAGCGCTCGCCTACAATGGAGCTACTCTGCTACAGTAGTCGTGACGTCACTGTCCACTGTGGCATTACCGCCGATATGATAAGTGGCCTTCTGGCATCCAATGTCTCCCGCAGCGACTGTTCACAAAACTCCTTCAAACAGGTAGCTTATCTGAAGGAAGCACTGAGTACACTCCACCGGGCTCGGTGATTTAAGGATAATAAATTCGGCAGATTAAATTGCAAGAGACTCCAGTTACTGTCACAACAAGCTTCGTGTAACTGTCTTCTCCTTTATTAAGTCGCCCTAAGTGCTTCCACACAGCGGTGTATTTTAAAGGAGCAGTCAGTGTCATGCAGTCGGCGTCCGCTTTCAACAGAGACTTCAGGCCACTTCGGTTTCCTGAAACTGAAAAAAACTAACAGAAAATAGAAAGGAGCTCCAATCAACTACTGAAATAATCCGTACAAATTTGTTCATGATAGTCTGTGCCTCTTATATTTAAAAATGTACTTTCTTTTTTCAAATAGGCAAAGCGACCTACTTCTAAAGCTGAAATAAAATATTCAGAAGGATAAACCAAAAAAGTTTCTTATACCACTATGGAAAATTTTCTGTCAGTTGCTTTCTCAACTATATGGTTTAAAAATATTCTTTGTCTGTTACGCAAACACACCTAAAGACTTCACTATATTTATTCATATAAATATGCAAGCCCTCTATATGTCTCCCTGAATAGTTTCATACGGTTGTGCAACTACTACACTAGTCTTTAATACATTAACCTCGCTCCCCTTATATAATGTTTCAAACAAAACAACACATCTGACTGTCTTCACTTAGCTGGAAAAACCAATGTTTCATTCTTTAGCGTTAATAAACAATTTAAAAAAAAACTTTCATGCTCCAATATCATTCATTCGTTCGATTTTCGCTCAGTTCCTCCGCTTGGTCTTATCTCTCTGGTAGTGAAACTAAACAAATTTGGTTCTGAAATAAATTTTAGCTTAATCGCCTCTAAATACTTCTGAAGTTATGTGGGCTCTGTCTAGGAATTAAAAGTCGTCCCTCTTTCCAACACTGAAGTGAATACTGGGTTCTCCAGACAACATTCTGAGACCTTACTATATTTTCTCCGAGTCTTAGACACCAAACAAAACAATCTGACAAGCTTCACTAACTCCTCGTCAATCGTCGAACATATTTAGCTACAATGAAAAACAATATTTCACGCCAGTAAAGACTGTAGGTCCGCTACTACTCAGTTATAGAGCTTTGTATCTACAATATGGCCACCGAAATGTGGTATACTCAACTTTCGTTTGCTCTTTAGCACAGTGTTTACATGTGCTATCGTCGCTGCAAGGATTATTAAAACCGGAATTACGCTTGTCAATCGTCGCATCTACGAATGTTTGGAGATTTCTGTAAAAAAAAAAAAAAAAAAAAAAAAAAAAAAAAAAAAAAAAAAAAAAAAAAAAAAAAAAAAAAAAAGGGCCTCATTTATCATGTTTTTTCCAAAGATAAAGACCGACGAAAGTGGTGGGTTATACAACTGTGGCATGGAAAAACTCCATCGAAGATGACCCGAGTGCATAGTCGTCATTTTGCTAAATTGTATCTTAATTCATCGCTTGACAAGTGGTAAGTAGTTGCTTGATTTTCACGGTTTGAATTAAGTGTATGAAGTGATTGTAAATACCTCGAATGCGCCTATGCTGGAATCAATTATTTATGTTGAAGTTGTGCTTATATTACGGCAACATAGCCTTGATTTGCTGTGGATTGCTTATCTTTCCTGCTACATTCTATGAGAAAATTAACTTTAAAAATACTTTTGATCGACTGAAAATCTATTTAACTGACCAAAAAAGCATTAAATAGTTTGGTCAAGGTAATCCTTTCCATGCAATTAAATATATATATATGTAAGAGAAGACAAAAATATGTTGCAGTTAAGATTTTCTAGGAAGGTGAACAATCCATCATGCGAACAGCATTTTATAGGAAGGAAAAAAAAAGTAGTTAAAAACCTCATGCGGTTCCAAGACTAAATCTGCAGTCATTCGACGCACATTTTGCCGACGACCAGCAACATGGACCGATGTTTTAAACTCAACAAAAGGAAGAAGGATATAACTAATGGCTAATATTACGTATCTTCGTGTAAGATCAAAAATTTATTTCCAGGGTCGGCACGAAACTCGTTAAACCAGTCTTTGGGAAACTAGCATACAGAAGAACCACTTCAGCTTCAAACAATGTTTGATTGATTTTCAGGAATTCCTCTCCTATATTACCGGTAAATACAACACAAAAACTATTATAAAAACAATAATAAAAACACTTTGGCCTGAAATCAGACTTTCATAATTTTCAAATGATTTCAAGTGTTCCAAAACGAGGGCAAAATTAAGAGGTAAATTAAAGGCTTAATTGGCTTTGATGGTGTTAATTATTACCTGTTAATCAATTCATGCTTAGTATACTTCTACAGATTACGTGCTCCGGCTTTAAGAAGTAATTACTTTAAATACTTATCTGTTAAATTCTTGTACACAGACTGTATCGCAAACGAAAACGAACACACAGTGGTCAATCAGAAGTTGACAATAACATTCTTTGCGTGGTGACGCTGCAGGTGACGAAAAAGTAAACTAATAAGTTACAGGGCTTTATGGGGAGTGGAAATACGCTCCCTCTGAATAAACTGAGATGAAAAGGCGCCATCTTGCGTATTCATTACTATTTATAGACTTCACCTACTTTTTGGTTAGGGTACAACTTGGCTGATGCATGTAGAGTACGGTTTTCCATTATACAGCTCTGATGCAACATTTCACCTCTCGCGATCTATGTTAACATTGCGCCATACTTTAAAACACAAAAACTGTGCAAAAATCCTCAAATAAAGTCATAAATAATCCCAGGAAACACTACCAAACTGTATACAACCAGATGTGGTTGAATTTATTACTAACCAAAAAAAACAATAAACAAGTAGTGCACATAACTTTTTACGGTTCCGTAATTTCTGACAGAAAAACGGGGAACCTTATGGGATCGCTCATTTGTATATGTGTCTGCGTATCACAGCCTCTAAATAGTTCAGCTGAGGTACTGTAAATGAAGTTAAGTCCTATTTCAGTTCATACTGCGCGAAAGAGGATTATAACCCAAAGTTTTCAAAAAAATAATTGGGGTGAAAATAATTATAGTGGGTTTAGTGGATGGATTAATGAATGTTCTTTTATATAAAATTTTGTCGGGTATCAAATAAAATCTGGCTTATCAACAACTCTGAGTGTTTAAATTAAATGATAAAAAAAAAACGCCAATGCAACTTTTTCTAAGCTTTAATGCCGTACTCGTTTCGCCTCTCATCGAGGCATCATCAGCGATGATGTTTTAAAATTTTACATTTAATTTACAAACTTATTATATGATGTATAACATAATTCTAAATTGAAATCATTTTCTGATTACTTACAACTTCTATATACATTAGTAGTTTCCAGGTAAATAGTATAACAAATTACCAGAAGAAGTAAAAGGGACCAGAATTGTTGCAAGTTTGAGAGAGAAGCTGGGTAAATGGCTAGAGGAGAGGTTGTAACATTTTCTTGTGAAGGATTCAATAAAATTATCACCTTGTTTTTTTTCCTTTTTAAAAAATGTTTTATATGCTATTTAACAATAAAAAATAACTTAATTAGGCATCGTGAGGCTATGCTGATCTTTCATTTCCTGTTGTGGAAGGTAACCTGTCACCTTCTTTGATGTTTTGACCTGGAATCTCATTTGCTGAAACATCTCTCTTTCTGTCTCTCCCGTTTTCAGGAGATTCTTACTCACGGCAATTGATCATTCTTTTAAGCCAGTATGTGATAAGCTGCTTGGGCAATGTGACAGGTAGTATCCACTGTACTAATAAAGAATATATCAGTACATTAGTATTATTTGCGAATAGACCCTCTAGGATCACTCAAGTCTTTGATTCTGATGATAGCTTGGAATTACGAATCTGTCCAATATTTCCACTGGGTGGTTACAAATAGGGCTTGTCAGATCCTGGAGCAAGGGAGAGGGGTGGGGGGATGTTAATCTGTCTGCGATTGGCGAAACTTATATTTTCTATGATAATTGTATTTTTGTTTGCTAAATGTGTAGTTTATGATTGGGGACCAGGCAGTATTCGTTTAAGTGATTGCGGAATATCGCCTAGAAACCGCATTCAGAATGGCCGGAACGCAGAGGCCAGAACTCGAACCTGGCTCCGTTGTGCCTCCCCGATCCAGAGTCGTGGCACCTTAAAAAGCACTGCCACACTGGAGGGAAACATATAGGTGTATGTATGGACGTTGTCGATCATTTTTCTCAATTTCTGTTAATAAATACTGCCACAGCAATTGAATGTTTTTTCATCTATTAATTCAATGTACAGAAACACACCCACCAACCAACTAATATCGACACAGACATGCAAATAAACAACAACAAACACTAACATTCCAAGAGAATTATCACATACAGAAATCATTTACAGAAGGAAAACACAAAACTGACACACCAGATATTATACTCGTACACCATATTGAAACAAAAACAAAATAAACATCGACACAGGAAAAATTCGATAAGCAAGGACATAAAAATCATAACAAACTAGCAAACAAAAAAAAGAAAAAAAAAAGAAAAGAGAAAAAAAGTGCCACATGCCAAACAAACGTAAGACAGACTATAAAAGCAATACAGCACCACATTGCGTTACACATTCCGAAGCAAACAAAACTGACCAACCATTCGTAATAAGAATACAAACTGCTATGTAGTGTTGTGTTATCAGTAGCTAGAATAACAAGCTGAAAACGAATTGCGACTCAAAAGTAAGCAAAATTTCTTTTGTTGAGGATGAGCATAAATATAGACAATAAATAGAAAAATTTAAGTAGATTATAATTTATATAAGAATTCTAAATCTAACAACATAACCAAATTGTAACATATATACGCCATTAATAGGAGAAACTGCTGAACATGCTTCTGCAAAAGAAGTGAAACGTGTTCGGAAACTTAATAAACGGACAAACATTCATCTGCTTTGACAGTATTTACTCATCAATAAGGATATATATTTGCTTGTAAAATGATTGAAACAAGGGCCCAGTTTAGATTCTAGATGCTGGACTGTAACGTACATAACAAAATAAATAAAAATTAATCGTTAATCTCTTAAGCTAAGTCAAAAGCCAAGTGCATCAGAATTAATTAGGAATGCATACAATATAATAATTGTGAAAATGAACTCTTTTAAGCCGCAAGTGCGTAAATATCTCTTAAGGTAGTTTTCCGTTCTGACAAGTTCTTGGCACATGTCGCGCAACTTGTGTCCGGCACATGTTGCACGTAATTGTTCAACTGTTTCCAATTGCCTGGGACATCTGCTACATTTGTAGAGAGATCTCGAGTGCAAGAAACACAATTGAAGTTTGTATAGGGGATCAAATAAAGTGTTTTCCAGTTTCTTGAGTGGAGTGATTTATTGGCTCAAATATTTGAGCGATATGGACAACCCAGCTACTGCAGCTTTTGTTGTAATGGCAGGCGCATACTACAGTATGAACTTCTAAAAAAAGGTGAAAACGATAGAGATGGTGGATTAGATGTTTTCTAGCAAAAGGACATCCGGAAGGGGCTTGTAAATCGTTGATGGCAGGGGACCTACGTCTCCAAAGTGGGTACGAGAATTTTGTTAGAATGACAGCAAGTGATTTTCAGTTGTTACTGAACCTTGTTGGGCCTAAGATATGTCGAGAGCCAACATCTCCCGGTGAAATGTTTGCTACAGCCATTCGTTTCTTAGCGACAGGTGATAGCTACATTATAAGATTGTTGGTGGTTTGATTAATACGATAATCAAGTAGTCCACAATTTATTTCAGTTTAGACTTGTTTTTATTCTCAAAGAAACTCGATGTGAACGATAGCGTTTACATGCATAGATACAATCCAGAGATTGCATTCAACACTCCTTCCACAGATGATTTAGTCGGTGAAAAACTTTGCCGAAAAACTTAACTAACTAAGTTGGATGATCGCTTTATATAAACTCTACCGAAATTTCTAGAACACTTCAAAAGCTTCCGCCAGATATTTCTCGAACATTAACAATACTTAAATAATTGAAACATATTAAAAACAATCAGAATTAATACATAATCATTTAACATCATTAAAAAATGGTCAGAAATGGAAATTATAGATACTTACACACAAAATTATCCACAGAAATCATTTCAAACCGTATCAAATTGTCCTTTAGATATCGTAACTTGCATTAATACTTAGAATTACGAACATTTAAGCAATTATCTTGCACAATTCTGTTCTTAAACATATTAAATGGCGTCTAAATAATTTGTTTTCATAAAACAAAGTCTATATACACTGATTTACAGGAAATTTCAAAACAAATATACCAGATCATATTCAAACTCTAGCTTACTACCAATAGGTACTTTATAAAATTCAATTACATTTGATTTTAGGTTTGAGGGCTGTTACAAGTTTTTTAATGTATATACACATAATCTCCAAATCCGCTATTTCAGTAAACTCATTAAACTGAAATACTACCATTTAGGTTTGTAAACATCCTTAGCATCAGCGACACTTTTCTTGCTCTTGTCAATTTTATTTTTTTCCTTTAAATATTGAGACCTCAGTGAGTGATTTTTTTTCTACTTCTTCAATACTGCATTCCAGAATATCAGTAATTCGTTGCATGGCGTCATTTCTATTGTTCGACTTCTTGTGGTTTGCATCGGAATTATGTTCCACAGCACTGTCTCCTGTTCATAGAGTTCTAAAAGCTTTATTAAATTATTCTTCGATCACTCCATCATGAAACAAACACTACACTAGCTTTGAATAAAGTACAGTTACCACAGACAAGAAAACACGCGCTGCCTACAAGGAGTGTACTGCGCATGCGCGCGACGGCACATGTCCCTGGGACATGTCGCAGTCTGTTTCCCAGAGTTGTGGCACAAGTAGTGGCACATGTTGTGTCCCGCTGTCGCTTGGCACATTTCAGTCCCCGGCACTTGTGCCGCAACATGTTGCAGAGCGTTTCCATTTCAACAAATTTCGAGCACATGTGCAGGCACTTGTCCCGCAACATGTTGCGGGACAAATTTGTAGTAATGGAAACGTACCTTTAGCAACATTGCAGAAGGAGTAGATGAAAGCTTCGCAGCTATTGTGTAGGCTAAAGGCGAGAGAAAGAATGCGGCAACGGTAGAGGCACCCACAAGAAGTGCCGGCCATTTGAGCGCCCTGTGAATGAGTGAGGAAAGAAGCGATCCCACGGCTCATTAACTGCTCCACAGGTGTGTCCAGAGTATCTGTCATACCGCCTGACAGGTCACAACCAACAGACAGTGCAATAGGCTGCTACAGTGCCTGGATACAACACTGTTATGGCGGGGTCCCATGCTCGCCATATAAAAGACGAAATCATACGTTTGGCCTACTGTTAGAGCCGCATAACTTCTGATTCCGTTAAGCCTAGAAATGATTGTAGGGGCTTTCATGGGTCATTGAAGATTTAAAAATAATAATAATAATAATAATGAAATGAAGTCTTCACGGGTGTACCGCCGGATAGTGTTTTGAAAACACTATCCGGCGGTACACCCGTGAAGACTTCATTTCAATCATACGCCGGGAAAGTCTCCGTTCTTATAATAATAATAATTATTATTTTCTTGGTAACCATCTGACTTTGAAAATGTTAGATTTTTTAATTTTTATTCCATAATATGGGCGGATTTTTGGCGAAGAACGTAAAAAGGTTTCTTACCTCCCCAAAGCCTAAATTTCGGAAACTGCTAATTAAAAATACAATAAAATTTTAGCTGTCGTTGTGGAGATATTAGTTTTAGCACAAAACTTTGCGAGTAATAAAAGCAAATTTCATATTTCTGTAGATTTTTTTATATCTTACATAATCTCGTGGAGAATTTTGTAATTCTGGTATTCTATATTTCGTGCATCAAACTATTTAGAGAAATGCTTATAGGTATTCATATTTCCCTTGCACTATTCATGATTAATTTTGGTGTGAAGCCCCCCCCCCCCCCAGCCACCCACAACATTTGCGAATATCGAAGTATAAATGTTGATTTAAACTCAGGTAGTAAATACGTCGTTAATAAACTTTTTTAGAAAAATTTAAAACTCACCATAATTTTTTTACTTGATAGACTTAATTTTGTGGTTAACGTAAAGACATACATACCAAGAAGAGTCTGCTTATTAGGTGCACAGATAAAAAACTAAAGGATGTTTATCATTATAGGATGGAGAAGAAATTGCTCGTTGAAGATCTTAACTATAAATATCTTGGCAGAACAATTGATAGTAAACTCAATTTCAAAGGACACATTGGATAAACGGTAGGAAAATGTTTCAAAATCCTACATTTATCGAAGAGGGTGATGAGAGAATAGGATTACAAAACTTTGGACAGACCATTCCTTGATTAAGACTATAGTATGACTCACACTGTGAGTATCAAATGCAGGAGCTGGCCATAGATTACTGTGGCATGTAACCTCAGAAAATTATAGGAGAACGATAGGGATCTTCCTGAAATTTATGGCTTTTGTAAAATAATTTTAACGAATTTGATTATTCGGTAGATAGTTTTCCCAACAGAAAATCATTAATAATTTCGATAGAGAATTGGACAGGACGTGAAAGTCATTTAAGAAAACCTTTTTTAAACATTACGTCGTATTTTTTCAAAACTTGTTTGTTGTATTTTTTTATTTACATAGATTACCCACAAATCGGTTAAAAAAAATCAAATATTGTAGATTTTTTTGAATTTGTTTGCTTCGGTTATTATCTACTTTAGAAGCTATTAGCGAATTTGTGCGAAATGCAACGGACTATCTGAAGGCTTGTGGTTCGTTGGTATTTATACACCAGCGTTTGAGTGCATATCTTTAGGTAATGAGCACGTAGTTTGGATAGATTGCAGATACATAAGGTAATTACGCAGTCAGCTGTAGATACATCTGCCTGGACGGAAGTGGATCAGGCTTTCCATCTGCTGTCTACTCCTCTCCTCCTGCTTTGTCAGAGTAATTAGCTAGTGGTACAGGTATGCGTTCTCTAAACATGATTATTCAAACGATATTTCAGTCCTCTTCCTCATACACAAGTCGTTATTTCATTATCTGTCCAAAGGCATTCTCTACAGCCACAAACCTATCGTGGGAATTAATGTACGACGGAAAAACTGCCGTACATATTTTGATGGGGTTTTGTCAGTTTTAAAACTAAGGATCTACTTTAAAATCTGCAGCATGTTTTGAAAATCTACGTATAAAGTGGGTGCCAAAGCAAGAAACGAAAATTTGTTCTTAACTTCACCAATGATTCTAATAAAATCCAGAGATTGCACACCACATCAAAGATTAACACACTAATGAGCCTAAACATTCCTAAAAAAAATATTCTTATTTTTAATGTTACTATTCTTTGTTTGTGCCATACAAAAATTATCTCTTTTCTTACATTTATAAATCTGGTAGATTCCTAGGGATTTTTCGTATTAGCATCACTAAAAGTCTGCCGTACAGATTTTGATGGGGTTTCTAAAGCTTACGATCAAGTTTAATATCTGCACTAGGTATACCAACACAGATAATCATAATTGGTTTTTTACCTCACAAGATATGAACCAAAGATTCTTAATACAATCCAATGACTTAATTTAATTTAATTTCAATGGAGCACTCGCTCCGGTGGCAATTTCCCTACACACCCAACTTCCCCCTATCCTGCATCCACCTACATTTGCCCTCAACAAATTTTAACTTTAAATTCTTTCAACGTTTCCGGTAAGTAATTCATCATTTCCCTTGGCAACTCATTCCAATCCCTGACACCCTTACCTAAAAAAGGGAATCTTTCCACACCCTTGTGCCTGAAATCGAGTGCCTGCTTGTGGTCATGGTCATCTTTTCCCTTCCATGCACTACTTTTCATACCTACTCCAATATCTTTCCATGTCTCATCACCAGTATACCCTCTGTACACTCCCATGACCCTCCTCATCCTCCTCCTGTCTTGCAATGAATCCCATTCCAGCTCCTTTATCATATCTGTCACTGATTGCATTCTGCGATGATTTCCAGAAACAAATCTAGCAGCCCTTTTTTGCATCCTCTCCAACTCCTGTATTTGATACGCAAAATGTGGGTCCCATATCTCACTACCATATTTGAGCAATGGTCTGACCAATGTTTTGTAACCCAATTTCTTTACTTCTCTCGTACATTCTCTCATCAGTCAATACACCAAAGATTAAAACTCCAATAAGCCTAATTATTTTTAAACTCACTATGCAAGTTTTACGATTCGTTGTTTGTGGCACAGCAAAGTTACCTTTCCTTTAAATATACATATCTGCATGGGACAGTTTCATAGAGAATTCTTTTGTTATAACATTACGCAAAATGTACCCAGTAGATTTTGATAAGATACATATCGGCATGGGACAGTTTCATAGAGAATTCTTTTGTTATAACATTACGCAAAATGTACCCAGTAGATTTTGATAAGGTTTTTACATCTCTCAAGCTTAAAATCTGCTTAAGACTTTACGTCACCGAATGTCAGAGCGAGAAACGATAATCAAGTCTTCACGTCGTAAGATACACACCAAAGATTCTTAATATAGTACAGAGGTTGCACGCTACATCAAAAACATTATGCAAGTTTTTTAATCCCATTGATCGTTGTTTGTTCATAACAAGCGTAAAGATGTCCATCACCTAAAGCTGACACTTGATTTCAGGCATACGGTTGTGGGGAAATTTTTTTTAGGGAAGGGTGTAAAGGATTAGAATAAATTATGAAGATAAATAAAGAATAATATGTCAGAAATACTGAAAGAATTTAAATTTCAAGTAAGCAGAGGGCAAATGTAGGTGGGAAGAGGAAAAGAGAAAGATCGATGTGTTGGGAGATCGCCACCATAGCATACGCTCCATCGCAATTATATCAAACTAGCTGATACCCGCGACTTCGTACGCGTGGATTAAGAATTTCTTTGCCAGAATTGATTATAAAAAATTGTTGGCAGCGAAGGATTAGTCCCAAACAACACCGAGTCGGCATAATATAACCGGAAAGCCATTACTATATCATTCTACCATCGAACCTGTCTCTTGAAGAGAATCAAATTCAAACATATTTAAAAACAGAAAAACAAACAAAGGTGAGGGGATGCGAGGGGGCGGGGCAGGGGTGTTAACTATTAGGGCAGCTTTTTTTCAGTTTGGACTTTTCTTCTTTCTTCAGCATGAGCATCCGATTCTTGGGTTCTAATAACCAGGGCCGGCGTTAGAGGGGGTAAGCGGGTCAAAAGTACCCGGGCCCGCCGGCCAATGGGGGCCCCGATCACCGACTGTAGGGGCCCTAAGGCCGCGTAGCCTAAAGCCTAGAATCCGCACATTGTCGCCCGGGTTTGTAGAGCTAAAAAAAAAAGGTCGCCCATTTTACCCCGGGCCCGAAATTCCTAGCGCCGGCCCTGCTAATAACTTAAGCTGTTCGTGATCTGCTAGAGCTAGGCCAGTTTACGCCCGGAAGGCATGTCAAAAAAAGAAGGCAAAACAAATTGGTGCCAGAAACATTTAAGCAGACACAAAGTAATAGGACAGAGAAAATCGACATCTATACTAAATAATACGTTTTTTTTCTCTAAACGAAATTTATTAACAAATTATACACTAACATAATGCGCGAGAAGCATAGCTTGAGCAAGCGACGTAACATTACAGACTAACACACACATCGGTCTCTCCATCATTATTCGATAAGTTCTCAAAATTTCGTGACTACAACTGTTAATCATACCGAAAAAAATATCCTGTGCTCTCCCTACAGATTTTCTTGTCAAATTCCGTCAATATCGGTATAGACATTTAGTTGTCAAAACGTAACATAAGACAAAGACTTACTTCCGCATTTATGGTATTACTTCTGCAGATCACACACACACTGACTGCGAATCACCTCTGATGGATCAATATAACATAAAAAAGTGTACACCTACAGCATTACAAGACTACTTACGATTTGCCTCGGATTGCACCCCTAACTTTATGATATCTACAGTTTAACATTCGATCCGAATAACGGATCGCCCAGATGTGAGTCTTACGATCAAAAACAATTTTTAAAAATCTTAGCCTCCACGGAGATTTGAACCGGAGACCACGACTCAAACATTAATAAGCAAGCGCTTTAACCACTGAGTTACCTGACCACTAGACGGATAAACAGCACAGAGACCTCCATATCCAACTCGTCTGTCTATCGCTTTTCAGTAATATTTCGAAATTATAAGGCAAAATGTATTATTTATACAGATAATTTTGCAACCAAATGTAGACAGTATTTTTCTCCTTGCTTCAAAGGATAAGTGTTCAAAGTTTCATCGAGATCGGATGAAAACTGTGGATTTGTATGAAGAATAAACAAACCAACCAACAAACAAACATACATACATTGATCTTTATATATATAGATTAAATATATTGCGATAAAGGCTCGTGTGGTTATAATGAAATGGTGACGGGGTTTTTTATTGACTGCGCATTGCGCCCCTATCGTAAATCGCCTTAACCTATCTAGGTATCCTCTCGGGTAGAGGGGAACTACAGTATAACGTGGAATCCGAACCACGGAGATATTTCGATGATTGTGGATTCTAGACCCGTGACCATACCCAAAATACAATTCATGATATGAAAGCTATGTTAAGCGTGCCCGCCACGGATATTTGGACAGCTACGCGCGAGAAACAATAAGGTGATGCTGTTTTTGTGGTCCGTTTCTTGTGGCGGCAGCTGGGCGCGGGGATCACCTGTTTCCTCAGCACCTGACCACCCCCCTCCCCCCCCCCACCCGGCTGCATCTCAAGGCACGTGCCAGCTGCCAGCATCTTCGCCACGCCCCCTCCATGGATCCACGCCACATACTGTAGTATTCGAATGAACTCTGGCGACAACGATTTGCAGTGAACGCTAAAGACTCCGCTTTCTTCTAATAATCCTGATCACACCCATTTTATCGGGATCGCAATCAGTGGATTGTTGTCTTGATTAATAATTTAGGTACACTCATCTTCCGTTAGTTTTCCCATAATGTCCGCGTTTACCGTAGAGCGTAACAGCTATGTGTACCAGCCGGCTGGTAGAATGGGGTTACTTACGCAACGTCATTTGTGCGTGAAACTTATAATCTACGCTCTAAATGATACAGTAGATTTATTTGTGAAATTATGTGTATTATATATGAGTGATAGTGACTAATGTGATGATATAATAAGCATTGGGTTCATGATTAATAGTTTTTCGGGGTATGTCGCGTTGTTTATTTCATATTGTGAGCTTTCGGCTGCCACCCTACAGCCTTCGACAGAGATACTGTTGATGTTGACATAGGAACGAGCGCCAAGCATCGCAGAGTAAAAGGCCGCTATCTTCGTTGATGTTGTTGGAATTCTTTAAAATTTCTACTCCCTCTTTTCATACGTCGAGGACACCACTTGTCTTCTCTTCACAGCAGCCTGGTGTCTTGAAATTTTATTTCATATACGGTGCAAATGGCATGGCAAACGACGGCAGATTTGTCGTTGTATATTTGTACCAAGCCGGCCTCGGTAGCGTAGGGGCTTGAGTGCTAGCTCCGCGTGCCGAAGGCCGCCGGTTCGAATCCGGCCGCGGGCATGGATGTTAAGTGTTGTGTGTCTGTGTGAATGTCCTGTCCGTCCTGTGGCGTCCATACACTGAAAGCAATTAAATTACCTTGAGCTGGCTGTATGGCCTCCGTTGCCAAATGCCATTAAAAAAAAAATAATAATTGTACCAACGACATCAACGAAAGCGGCCTTTTACTCTGCGATGCTTGGCGCTCGTTGCTATGTCAACATAAACAATTCCTCTGGTGAAGGCTGTAGGGTGCCAGCCGAAAGCTAACATTATAAAATAAACCCCGAAAATCTATTAATAATGAACAAAGACGTCTTAGGGCGCATGGGGTTGTCCTGTGTGTATACGCTGTGGTGTGGCAGATAATCATTTTGAAATTATAAACATTTATTTTACCTTTATGAGTGTATGTATGTTCGTCTGAACCATTTATGGCCGCGTAAAACCGTTGTTTGGCTTGAATTTGGGATGGATGTGTACACATCGTGTTACAACTAGGATTGTTAGCCCTAGAGGGAACCTACAGCTTAACGTCGAATCGACGGAAGAGCTCTGGCGTACTTCACATTACACAGTAAGCTGTGCCAAAGCTGAAGGTCGGGTTAAGGGCTTATGAAGATCCCCGCCAAGACAAGGTTTCGAACTGGGGACCTTTCGAACTCCACTCATATGCCTTAACCACTGAGCCACCAGGCCACTCATATTTATGAATATTATTAATAATTTGGTTGCCTGTCTTGTTCCCTATAATGTTGGTCACGATGGAAAATAGTTCATATTAAAATAATCCACTTTTGACATATAGGTGAATAAAATGAATAACCTACAAATGATATTACTTCTACATGAAGACAAAATAGAGTTAAAAAATTGACAAAAAGTTAATTTAGGTGAAAATTGCCCTTCAGACTAAATTTATTAATCATATCGTCAGTTGAATAAATTAACAAAGCTGTTGACACATAACAAATTTACTTCACATAAAATAAAATTGATTATTCTTATTATAATCGTATGCTAAATACAAACAAAGCAGATGTTAATCAGATAGTTATATCTAGGGATTCAAGCCATCTTCTGGCCTGGTCCAGCTTGATGCAGTGTGCGATGCCTCCAGATAGTGTACTTGTTGGACAATGTATCACAATTTGGACAGCGGTTTAAATACCACCCCAATCACACAGCACATCTTCACGGAGACCCCACTTATGTACGGTTGCAATACACACACTGTCTTGTGCGGAATCTGTTCAGTTGACACAGGAGAACTGATAATCAGACAACAACAACAAGCAGGTCGTATTACAGAAATGGCATTAGCTAAGTGAAAATTCATAAAATGTGACTTACATCTGCAGGGTATGAGTGGGTGGTTACAATACTCAGATGTTGAATTTGCAGCGGAAAACCACACCAGTTAAATTTCTTCTTGTTATGATGCCATGTTCTATTGGGGGCGTATAGAGTGTAGCTACCCATTCATGGGACCTCTCTTGAGAAGATAAACTGGGCTGGTTCCCCCGTGTGTGTTCGTTTGTGTTAATGTAGGTCAGTGGTTCCCAATTAGTGGTAAGCGTACCCCCAGGGGTACGTGAGGTTTCTTCAGGGGGTACGCGCGGTAGTCTCTTGGCTAAGGTGATCACTAAAATAATTGAAAAAAATCCACTTTTATCAGCCAAAAGAAACATTACTATCACCCAAATATATTTTAAGATAAACTGTGTTTGTGTCAATTATATTATTGTAATCCTGTGGTTGTGAGAAGAACTCTACTGGGATGAACGAATTCATTTATTTATCATTTCAGCTGTAAGGGGTACGCGCGGTTGAGCTCCTTCTTGCAGTGGTACTCGGGAAAAAATAATTGGGAACCACTGATGTAGGTGCTGATCGTTGTGACAGTGGTTGGGTGTTCACTGTAGAGCAGGTGTTTGTGTTACTGTATGTGCTGATCACTTTGACAGTGGGTGTGTGTTTCCTGTAGAGTAGCTGTTTGAGTTGAGGGTGAGAGATGGAAGAAGGGAGAGGGTGCCAGCCCCTTCTACTGTATTCTTCGAAAAAGATACCATTGGGGGCCCCCGGGCTTAACGTCACGATCAACAGTGAAATATAGTCTTCACGAGTTCTTCGGTGAATGGTGTTGAAGAAACTTTCGGCGGCGTCCTCTTCCGCCATCTTAAGATCTGGTGATATCGCACCGACTACCAGAGATGCACTGGTTGTCTCGACGAAGAACCCGTGAAGATTATATTTCAGTGACACAGTGGGAAACCTTCGTTCACACACCATCAACAATGTCATTTGCCCGCACCCAATACGCACTGGTGAGAAGTTTCGGATTTAGTCGAGGACTTTGGCGAACAATCTAGTGATTAGGAATTGTGCACCACCACCTCTCCTATATTTATTTTTTTATTTTTTTATTTTCCATATGCAACATAGCCCAGCACCTAGTATCTAATCTGGGCCCTTATTTCCATTCTTTTACATGTACATATATTTTATCTTATATATATATAATGTATTAACATATAAACAATGAATGCAAGAAAATTTTGATTCAATTTCCGATATCTATTAGATCTACTGTTATTAAACAGAATGGGTATCACACCTTTACTACATCTACTACTACTGCTATTGCCCCTAATATTACTACTAACATTGCTACTACTAATACCATTGCTACTACTACTAATACTACTATCACCCCCACCAATTGTCTCAGCCGCACTTCGGTCTTCTAATGTTCATTTTTCTTGGTGTTGAGTACGCTCCAAAGGTAGACTTCCCTGGAACCGGCAGCAAAGTCAGCCGCCCAGGCCATCAAGAGTTGACCTGGAATACCAAGACGACCCCAGCTTTCGCTCAGAAGACGGCCTCTCTGGAGCACACTGAAGTTCCTCCTACGATTGATGTTGCCCATTGTCGTAGGATATCTTCCGTCAATCCGGTGTTGCGAAAGCCAAACTTCCAGCATCATTGTTCCCTCTGCATTGTTTCTGGAATTAGCTTCCTCTATTCCACGAGTTGTAATTGTGTTTTCCTCTTCTGCTATCTGTGGCCTTTGATTTCGCAATTTTCTTTTTATAAATTTCTCCTTCCAAAATTTTGAGGATAGATCAGCTGCCTCGTCCAGCAAATGCCAAAAACTTTCGTTGCTCAGTATGTCAAATATTCTCCTAGCTTGCAGCCAAGCTTGTTGGTGATCTCTAAAAACTGGCTGTTATTTCACACTGCCATACCACGTGCTCCGGCGTACTCTCTTCACCACATTCGCACCTGTCTGAGTCCACAATATTTCGACCAGTTATTGTATGGCCCGTGACCTGTAATGTAGTGTACCAATCCGGGAGAGGGTTGAAGGTACTTCAACTTTAACCTCTCCTCTACGGATGGGAACATATCATATGCTCTTCGACCTGTTTCACTGTTGTTCCTTTCTTGTTGCCATTCCGCCAATAGTAGCATCCGAATGTGTATGTCCGATGTTACTTCGCTGCCTACAATTTCTGCTACCTTATATTGTTTCCCTTTTCTGAGACAGTATATGGCACCCCGTTTCCTTACTTCAAGGTCCAGTGGCCATACACCAATGGCAACGGTTAATGAATTTGTTGCCACGGTTCTGTATGCTCCTGTCAATCTTAAAACTATTCCTCGTTGGACACGTCTGACTCGCTGTTTTAGTTTTATTTTTTTAGATGCCTTGCCCACACACTTGCTGAGTAGCCTATCCTGGCGTCCTGATGGTGACAATTTCGTCCACCGCTGGTACTCGAAAAAGATACCCCGGAGTCAGAGCAGGACACCATCGCGTTGCTGCAACCAACTGAGCCAGCAGGGCGGGCCACAGTGTATTAGGTACAATCAATCATTAATCTTAATCATGTTTTGACTAGCAGAATTAAACAAAAGTTTTAAATTTATCTCATACATTCGCGGTGTTGTTGTTGACACACTAACAGACAATGTGTTGCGTCTGCTCCAAGCAGACAAGTTATTTAAAAATTGCCTGCCTTCCTAAGTCGTCGCCGCAACGGGCTTACGTAACTCGTCCCCTGATCCCGTTTGTCTTCTCCCGCCACCTCTAGAAGATTACAGAACTGCGTGGGCGGCTGCCGTATGACTAAAGAAGCCCCGCCAGAAACCTGTCGCCCGCCCAGACGTCTCTCGAGGTCTGCAATGCAGCACCTCCAGAATATCTGCCTCGGAACAAGTGGAGAACACGACACCATATACAGCGTGTCCCAGATCAAAGAGGACAATTAAATACCTAGTATGTATTTCATGATACGAAAATTGTTTTTGAGCAAACATCAATGGTTTCCAAGCAACATGAGCGCTAAAAAGAGAGAGAAAAGAGAACAAGTAGAAAGATGTTGTTTTGGCTTCATTATTAAAAATTTGCAACATAATTTTTTTTTAAAATGACATTGTAGTAGATGGAGGAGGTACAAGATCACACATAACATCAAACAAAACGGCAACTACATGGACATGAAGAGGTAGGCAGAAGACAAAGGAGCATGGAGAGCAGCCACGAGAAACCTACCTTAGGGCAGCACACTGATGGTGATGTAGAATATGGAATAATACATCCCATAAGGCCAAGATCACCTTCAAATGACCTTGAACTTAAAATTAATAATGTAATTCGAAGACCGCGTTAGGATTAACACGAGCTACAACTGGTTGTGGTGCTATTCCGCTAGAAACAATTGTATAACATAAACAGCAAGTTCATGTGCAATGCTAACAATTACTTCGATTTTTGTTATTATTTTGGTGTTCAAGATCACGAATAGGATATTAGATATCCATTGACTGTGAAATGCAATACAAAAAAATATGTTATGTTGCAGGAAAACTTAATGATGTCCAGAATTTTTTTTATATAAAAAACGTTAGAACGAAATTTGTTCTTCCGCATATCTCCTTCGAAACTAATCGTACGTTTAAATACAAAACATTTAGAAAAGTTCAGTCATTGTTTAATTCAGCACCACAGCTCGAAAAGAAGTCAGGAAAAAATATGACGTGTCATAAAGATCTGAACCCGAGTGATGACATGTGCCTTCATTAAGTGTCTCATCTACATATGTTCATAAATAACACCGAAATATTGCGTTGCATGTGTCGGTGTGTTAGTCGTTCTCAAGCGCCGTCATTTATGGTAAACTAGCTGTTATCAGTGACTTCGTACTACTAGACTTAAAATTTTATTGATACAATTCAAATAGTTAGCCCTCAGTTACGTAGAAGGTTTCACACAAACTGACTGCGAGACAAATGAAGCATGAGTTACTGATATAACATTACAGACTCTCACACACGCTATCCGTCTGTCTCTCACCGTTATCTTAGTTTTCAAACATTCGTGATAAAATGTGTTATTTATCTCGAAAAAAGTATCCTATGTTTTTTTTAATTATACATAGTATTTCCTTGAAAAATTTCATCAAGATCAGTGTAGCCGTTTAGTCGTGAAACCGAAACAAACTGAAAGAGTTACTTTCGCATTTATAATATTAGGGTAGATATTTGGATGAATTTCGCTATTTTTTCTTAATTTCATTGCCTTAAAGCATTTTGCTGATAGTGGTTATTGTTGACAATAATTTCCAGGAAGATCTTAAACATATTAGGTCCAACAGCACGCAGTATCCTATAGACACGGAGTTATTTTGTCTTGTGCATGAAGTTAGGTGCACTCATTCACGACAATCCATCGTCAGTGAAAATAATTAGTAGGCTGCTATTACAAGAGTACGCTTTTTAAAACTCGTAGCTACCTGCCGATGCGACGGTTGGCGGATATCCCGAGCAGGTCCGGACAGGTGTAGCGGAAGGCACCTTGCATCCGTCCGCGTAGAGGGGCCGTAGCCATTTAAATAAAGTCGTTACGCCAGGAATGTTGCTGGCTGCTCGAATGTCGGAAGTCTCACAAAGTAGCGGCCTCAATACCACTGGCCACTCGCAGAAGCCGACATTCTTCCGCCACAGATGTCGTCTGCATCCACGTCACGCTCGTTACTGTCGTGTCCTTTTGTTAGCAGCAACAATGCGCTTCGCTTTGTAGTAAAGGGCTCAAACATGTGTCACACACAGTCAACCAAGTTTTTAGTGTTCGCATAATGCCTAACATTTCTGTTTGTTTACTAAAGGCAGTACATCGGCGACACTCCCGCTGGGTCAGATGGTTGCGGCACCGTGCTGGTGTCCGGTGCTGACACGGGGTCAGCTTGTTCCAGTCCTGGTGGTGGAAGAAATTTTCATCTTCTCTACTCGGCCGGCAGGGTAGGAGAGGTGGTGGTTCACGATTCCTAATCACCAGATTATCTCCAAAGTTCTCGGTTAAATTCCACCACCACAGTGCGTATGGAGTGAGGTGTTGGTGATTCGTCCGTCAGATGGAAACGTTAAGCCTTGAAGTTCCCTTGGTGTCTTTTGGAGGCTTAGGCCTGAATGAGCTGGCACAGGGATTTGCCTTCTTTCTTCTTTCATCTAGTTTTTAATAACTTATGGCTTTACGCCTCGTCGATGTCGAGATCATTAGGGGCGTGATGGGACTGGGGACAAGGAACGGGAAGGAAATCGGCCATGGCCTTTTGAAGGAAGCATCTGGGCATTCGCCTGGAGTGATTTGGGAAACCATAGAAAACCCAAATCTGGATGCCCGGACGGGGATTCGAAACCGGGTCCTTCCGAATGCGAGGCCAAAGCGTTAACCGCTCACCCACCATGATCGGTTTTCATCTCCTATCTACAACACTCTTCACTGACTTTATCACAGTCATACACACTTGCAGAGACAATTGTGAACATTGTAACCGAGCGTGGTGGGTGAACGGTTAACGCTCTGGCCTCGCATTCGGGAGGACGCGGGTTCGAAACCCCGTCCGGGCTTCCAGATTTGGCCGAATTCCTTCCCGTTCCTTGTCCCCAGTCCCATCCCGCCTTTAATGACCTTAGGGGGCATCCATAAATTACGTGAGGTGAAATAGGGGAGGGGGGGGTCCGGCGAAATCTCACCAAGGGGGAGGGGGGGGTCTACGGAAATCTCACGTGAGATTTTGCGAAAAATTTGGGGACAGTAGAGCAAAACAAAAAGGTCCACAATTTGCGGCAAAGTCGATTTTAAGAGGGTATTTCGTTAAAAAAGTTAAGGTGTGACCTAAAAAAAAAAAAAGGTCTACAAAAGTTTCCAGGGCGATATTTCTAGGGGGGGTTCTCACGAACCAGATCTCACCAGAGGGGGGGGGGGGGTCCGGCCAGATCTCACGAAATCTCACCAGGGGGGAGGGGGGGTCCAGAAATCCGGAAAAACACCTCACGTAATTTGTGGATGCCCCCTTAGCCATCGACAAGGCGTAAAAAAAAAACCTAACATTTTCATGATGGGAAAGCAATGGGAAACTATCCCAGTTCATCTCCCACACTTGTTTTGATCCAGAGGTAACCGTTTCCAATGTAAACTCCTACAGTCGGGTGCGGGTAAGGCACCCGTAGAAGAACAGCAAGTGCACTGGGTACATAGTGGTTCTGTATTCTAGTAAAGACGTCTGCTGTTGGTAAAACGTCAGATCATTTTCAGACGACACAACGTTTTGGTATTACCACCACAACGAGAAAAAAATTGTGTATAACTATAGAAGGATATGGGAACGATATTTATTTGTGGAAACAGCGGTCCCACATATACGGCATTAGGACCATCGCTGCTCATTATTCTTATGAATGATTGCGTTGGTGGTTTACAGTCATAAGTTAAATATTTGTAAATGAAGTATTCTTATATTGTCCCAGTAAATATGTAGTGAGGGCATACGAAATTTTGCCAACCATACTTTATAATAAATTATGAGACTTTATTTTTGGTCGGTGTACTTTAGCCTAGCCGTAAAGTATACGGAAATGATTTATTTTATGTAAAATATAGAATTAATGGAACGGAATGCTCTTGTTCGCAATAATGCTTATGACCAAAGGAAACATCATTGAATCGATTATATATTCAAGACAACAAATATTTAAATTTAATATTTTTCTTATATTTTTTATTTTACTCCTCTAAACATAACTATATGTATTGTTTTTTTTGAATATGTTGGTAACACTACATACGACACTATTGATTTGTCCAACGGGTGACGATGTTCAAGTTTCCAAAATCCTCTTTGTCTTTCAGAGCATTAGGCCTGAATGGATTTGTACTGGGTTCTCTCCTTTCTTTTACTAAGTTACCGCTTAATAAACACACATCCGGGTCATCCATCCAAGACAGGAACTTTTGCTTACTGGGACAAGCAAGAGGAAGCACACCAGTTGAAATTCTCAATACGTCATGGAATAATATTCCCTCTATAAAAGCCTCCTTGCCTGGATCCCTGGATATGAAAATCATCATCAGATTCTATACTTAACCATGAACGTGATATTGTTGTGACCTTAAAGTGTATCATTTCTATCCACTGCTGATATAGTTCTGGATAATTTCATAAATCTGGCTACAACACAAAAGTCGTAAAATAATATTAATAGACCACAAGGAAAAAGAGAATGAAATACTGTCAGACATCATCAGAAAGAGAAGAATCAGGTTTTTTTGGTGGCCTAATGGGAATGGTTAAGAGCAGATTTACGGAGGTAATTTTCAATCACGTTTACAAGATTGAGAATGGCAACCAGTACATCCAAGGAGTAAAAAAAAAAGATATGATAGAATTCTGTATGACATAAAATATAATACATGATAGAACAGCTTCCAGAATATTAATGCAAAATTTCGAGGATTTCCAAGAGAAGAAAATAGGTAATAAAATCTGAACCCAACAAAGGAGAAAGTAGAAAAGTGAACCAACGAACTTTTTTTTTTCTAATGGCCTCATCGACGTCGATGTCATTAGAGGCAGGAAAGGATGGGAGTAAGGAGTGGGAAGGAAATCGGCCAAGGCCTTTTAAAGGAAGCATCTCGCCATTCGCCTGGAGTGGTTTGGGGAAACCATGGAAAACCAAAATCTGAATGCCCAGATCGAGATTTGAACCCACGTCCACCCGCATGCAGAGCATTAGTACCCACCCCCCACGCTCAGTGAAAGGATTAGAGGTCAAGAAAAGAATACCACACTGACCTAAACAATAGGTTTTAGAATGAAAATTCAGGCTTCTTAATCCAATCATTTCGCTAGATCTTTACTGTAAACGTGATCGTTAGTTCTGAAGCAGCATCCTCATAAAATCTGGTACAGACAGACTTCATGGACTCGAAACGACACTGGAGAAACCATAAACTAAAAGCTCTTCAAAAGTCGAAGTAGATGTTATTTCATAAATTAACTAGTGCTATACATACAGAGGTGGCGCGGTTGGTAGCCGTGTTGTAGGCGGTTGCAGCAGGTGCGTCGGATCAGGGCTGCCACCTGTCAGGCACGAGCCGCGCCGCAAGGTGTCGGTCTGCTCGTTACAACCTGACCAACGGTTCGGCTCAAGGCGACCGGAAACAAGTGGCCATCACTCCTCTCACTGACATCACTCCCCACTGTAGATCTTACCAGGACGACCACCGTTTACATTGCGTCTCGTCACTTTGAAATTTTTTGGGAGCAAATTCGAGCAGGTGGGATGGTAGATTTCCCAAAAACCATAATATTAAGAGAACTCGAAAATCAAGGAATATGTCTTCTTTTTTTTATTGCTTATGGCTCTATGCCTCGCTGACGTCGAGAGATCGTTAGAGGCGGGAAAGGATTGGAGACAAGGAACGGGAAGGAATTCGGCAAAGGCCTTTTGGAAGGAAGCATCCCAGAATTCACCTGGAGTGATTTGGGGAAACCATGTAAAACCCAAATCTGGATGCCTGGACGGGGATTCAAACCCACCTCCTCCCGAATGAGAGCTCACCCACCACGCTCGGACCAAGGAATGAGCTCAATCTGTTCAGGGAAAAAATCGCGAAGAATTGAAGTCAACTTCTTAGCTTTTGCCAATGACTTTAGGATCCTATCAGAAAATATAGAGGAATTGGTCAAACAGATCAACGCCATAGAGAAACAGGTCTTGGGATCTCGAAAGAGAAGACAAATGATAAATACAGACCAAAATTCCTTGAAACAGAGATTTTAAAAATTGCAAGGGTAAAGCAATTTAAATACCTCGGTGATACAATACAAGAGAACGGATTAGAAAAAGCTGCGATGCGTGATCTGATCTCAAAAGTTGAGATAGCTTATGCGCTAGAGAAAAACATCTATAAAAAGTAGTGTCTCTTGGGATACTAAAATAAGAAATTACAATGCTGTAGTCAAAACAGAATGTCTATACGCATCAAAAGCTTCTCCATAGAAAACGCTAGAGATCTTAGGGAGAAGAATCATCCGAAAAATTATGGGCCCAATCCAGACTGATTCTGGATGGAAACTCCGTGGCAACAAGAAGTCCACAATAATGTGTAGAAAAAGACATTGGAAAAAAGGAGGTTCACAATCCGCGGACACTTGTACAGAATGGATAAAACCAGACTAACAAAAAGTATATTTGACTATCTACGGAGCAAGAAGACAAAAGCGTGGATAAAGGAAGTTTGTAAATATGTGAAAAGTTCCATCATCTCGGAAGCCCATGTGTGAGATAGGAATACGTTTCGAAATGTAGCCAGAAATTTGGAAGGGTTTCAAGTATGAAGACTGGAAGAACATAGACAGCAGCACAGCACACTTGTGAAGAATTACACCAGGAAAAGGAAACTTCCAGAGAAGAAGACGATTCTAAGCGGTCAGTTCGCAAATAAATAAATAAAATATTAACAGTAAACTAAACACGAATTCAACGAATACGTAAACTTAATTGACAAAACCCTATTGAAATTATTAAACACAAAACATCACAGTGAAACAAAATTGACTTAAATGGAGAAGTCATAACGTTTCAACTGCCTCTAATTATTGTAATTATTGCAATCAGCATGCTGGTCGAGGACACAGGTGACCAACTAACACACTTCATGACGGACATATAAACAAAATTTGAATTATGATAACTATATATAAAAGTAATTGTAGTATAATCAAACAAAACCCTTGTGTTCGAAATTTAGAAACGGAAAATACACGAGTAACAGCAAACAGTGAATGCTGAAGATACCTGGACGGAAGGCGTAATGTGTCCCAAAGTAAACAAAATTCGACGATACTTGCTTTGGCTTATTCATTAAAAATAATTTATTATTTTAACAAGCAACTACAGAAAAAGGGACTACAATAATTACTATTATTATTACTCCCCGATTCAGTAAAAGTGGGTCGCGGAGGGTGCATTTCACCTATCCTAAAGTGTAATCGTTTGTGCGTAAGAAGGGATATACGGGATATGGCAGGAGGTGCCCATGGGCTGTTTTGAGAAACCATTCCGGCATTTGCCTGTAGTGATCTGTTAAAACCATGAAAAAACCAGATCAGGATGGCAGGAGAATTTATCGAGACAAAATCCTATCGGATTCTAATTTTTATCGCTCAATAAATCCTTCCTATTTCATTTCCTAATCACTCGTGGAAAAAAATGAACATAGAATTGAATCGATTATAAATCAAAATTCGGTCTGGAAACAACTGTTGACGTTACTGTTTACTTTATTCCCATACGCGTTTCGCCCTTATGGTGTGGGGCATCGTCAGTGGCTGTTAATTTGTTTTACATGTGTTTCATTACATTTGACAGAGGAATTATAAATTATTATTTATTATATATATATTTACATTGTAGTTACAGCTAGGGTGATGGTATTTACATGGCGATCTGGAACAGCACTTTATGCATCTTACAGATCTTCTATTTCACAATTACAAAAACTGTTTTACACATATTTCTGAATAAATACTGGCATTATATCCATTGCAACTGCAAACTTCTAGTTGCGTTTGTCTGCTATATTACATACATGTTGATTTGATGAAATGCAGTGCTACCAACTTTGTTTTATTTTTTGTTTGTTATTGTATCTGTGTTGCTCTTTTAAATTATTTCTCTGCTTTCATCAGCTGTTTTGTGTGTGTGTGTGTTTGTGTGTATGTGTTTGGTGGTTATTTTTATTGAATTGAACAGTTTTTATTAGTTTCCCTGTGTAGTGCTTATTTTTAGTGAGTTAAATAATGTTTTATAGGTTAAATTGGTGAATTCATTCAATAGTGATTTTCCCATTCCTATTGCTTTGTGTATTTGATAGTTTTCTTGAATTGTCAACAAGTGTTGCTGTGATTGTTAATTTTTAATATCCTCATGTCTGTCTGTAGGGAAGTAGGGGGGTGGTTATGGTCCAGTAAATGTTCGGCGAAAGTAGAATGTGTAACAGCCCTAATACCTGAATTTTGAATAGCATTGTACTGTATGAAGTATTTGTAATTAGCTAAAGTTTGCTTGAAAGTGATTTGATATGTTTGTTTTGTAATTTCTTGTAAATCAGTGTATATAGACTTTGTTTTAGGTAAGAAAATTATTTAAAGTCCATTTAATATGTTTAAGAACCGAATGATGCAAGAGAATTTCTTAAATGTTTGTAATTATATGTATTAATGTAAGTTACGGTGTCTACAGGACAATTTTCGACCGTTTGAAAGGATTTCTGTAAATAATTTTGTATTTAAGTATCTATAATTACCATTTCTGATCATTTTGTAATGTTGTTAATTAATTTTGTATTAATTCCGATTGTTTTTAATATGTTAGATTGTTTGAGTGATTGTTAATGATCGAGAAATATCGGGCGGATGCCTTTGAAGAATTCTCGTAATTTCGATAAAGACTATATAAACAGATCGCCTGGACAGAGAAGTTAGTTTCATTCAGTTAGTAAGTCAGTTTAGTTGACAGTATTCAGTGTTACAGAGAGTTTCAATCATTCAGTTGAGTTCACAGAGAGTTTCTTTGCGACTGTGCATCTCTGTTTTGTACCTATACTTGTGAATATCGCTGACTGGTTTGGATCAAAATAAAAAACCATCTTCATACTTAACCTGTTTGGTGGACTTTTTAATTAAATAATGCAGCAATTTAAACCACCATAAGAACCCTAATAAATGGTTTGTGCATGTTATTGCTTTGATTTATAATCTATTAACCAACAACTGCGGAAGATGGCCTAAATCCAGATTTAGAATTGAATCGGTTCTGGCCCTGATTTCTCTTATCTTATTTTCTGGGCTATTCCTAGATATGAATGTTGCTGGTAGTAATTGTAATATGTGTGTTGCTGCTATCCAGAAATAGGTCAGTAGTGAATTTTTCAATTAGCTTCTGCCAAGAGAAACGCCTTCAGTGTTCCAGGTTTTCCCAACTCCTTCAACATCACACTTACTCTTTCCCTGCAGCTATATATACCTGTCACGATTCGTGAGTCTCTTCTTTGGCCCGCCTCCATTAACCCCTTTAGATGGGAGCCCAATACAGACCAATAATATTGTAAGTGAGGACGCACCAGTGCTTTGTATGCAATCGATTTAACTTCCTGTTTACACTGTTTTAAATTATGACATAGAGATCGGAGCATGTGATTTGCATCAAACAGGTGCACGATTACAAATTACCTACACGCCAACCTAAAATATACATGTTAATTATGAAGAGCATTGTGCAATGGAATCAGGTAGAGCCAAAACGTGTAAAAAAACAATATCAATATAAATTCAAGGTTACTAGCGTTATTTAATAGAAATTCCTTCCATTCCTGTAGGGACAGGAATAGGATAGGTTTGCTGGAAAGAATCCCTGAGCATTCTACATAGCTAAGCAACGGCCAGGACACGGCGATCAATCTGTTGTTTTTGACGGTGCTAGAAGCTGTTTTAATGAAACACAATTTCTTACGGTAAATACTAAATTTTATTTATAAGCCTTATATCACTTGTGCATGTCAATATTGTTGTTACTCAAGAGGAACTTTTGAAAGACTTATGGACCCCTCAGTGGCTGAAAGTATTTTATGCAGTCTGTCCTTTCTTATATCAGAGCATACGTCCTTAATTCTCTGGAGTTTACAAAGTCAAAGATGAAAATTCATTTACAATGTTTAAAATATGTTTCACTGTACAACTGGCTATGGCAATGTTTGTTAATGAGATTTATTTCCTTTCTCCCTTCCCGCCTACCAGTCCTCACTGTAAAAAAGGATTAAAGGCAAATTTGATAATCTGGATGGAGCTTGAATGCATTGCAGAATTCATATACTTTTTTTGATATCTCATTCCGTATCCAAATATTTTCATTTATTATTATTGATTCAAGCCCACATTGGAGTGCTTATAACTAGTTCTTTCTTGATGTTCGCTTTCGTTCCCAGCACCTTCCAAGTCCAGCTAATAATTTTTCTTTCCTCTCTTGTGTGATGGGTTTCCAAGGTTTAATAATTTTTGGTGGAGGGGACCAGGAAGGTAACCATATTACTTAATCTGGAGGGATCTACGACATCAGTGTCGGAAATTCCAGCTCAATCCAATTTTTTTCTTTTTAACCTCATTGAGCCTCATGCTTCCTGTCTTGTACCTTTTGGTAAACCCGCTTACCGATCGTGGTGCCTGAGCGGTTAACGCTCTGGCCTCGCTTTCGGGAGGACGCCGGTTCGAATTCCATCTGGACATCCAGATTTGGGGTTTCCATGATTTCGCCAAATCACTCCAGGCGAATGCCGAGATGCTTCCTTTAAAAGGCCATGGCCGAATTCCTTCCCGTTCCTTGTCCCCAATCCCTTCCCGCCTCTAATGACCTCGTAAAGCCATAAGTAAAGAAAAAAAAATCTGTTGCCATCCATTCTCAGAAGTGGTCTGTTAAAACTTCAGCCAATTACGTCGAATGCTGATGTCAGCCGTTTCCAACAGTTGGTACACTTCGCAGTTTACTTTCAGGTTGCATCCGGGAGCACTCTTGGCCCATGAATTTTTCTCTCGATTCGGCTTTCAGCTTTTTGCAGTTCATCCATGGTGCCTTTCCTGTTCTTCATCAAGGTCTCCGCATCATATGAGAACTGAGGTCTGACAACAGTTTCGTAATGACAGATTTTGGCATTCCTCGAAATACACTTCTTGTTGTAATGATTTCGTGACAGCTGGTATGCTGCGTTGAGTTTGGCACATCTATCTATGATGGAGGTTTCATCTTTACTATTGGTTTGGACCCATTCACCAAGGTACCGGAATCGATCGACTTTTCCAGCCCTGCCGTGGATGGTCATGGGGTGCAGGCACTCGAAGTACTTGGTTTGTAGTCGTGTCTTCGCCGCTAATTAATGTAGTGTTTGAAAAGTAATGGCAGCATTCTCAGAGTCGCTACAATCAAAAATGCTAAGATCTGTAACACTTCTACACTGAGGTTCCTAAACTTTTTTGTTTCTATTATACATGCTCTTTAGCTATCAAGACTTCACCCAATTCAGCATTACGTTTATTCCTACAAAGAAAATACTCCATGTACATTTCCAGTACTCTCTTCACCCTGTGTCTTCCTTCCAATGACTCATCCAGCTCCTTTATCATCCCAATTACTAACTGTGTTCTTTGGTAATTTCTGCAAACAAATCCTTTGCACGTTCTCCGATCCGTGTATTTGAAACCCAAACTGTGTGTGCTACACTATCCCACCATATTCAACCAAAAGTCTCACCGAAGTTCTGTAAACCAATACCAATACCTCTCTTGTACCTCCCCTTATCATCCTCTCGAGAACATGAAGGATTTTGAAGTCACTTTTCCAGTTGAGTTTATCATCAAATGTTATGCAAAAATATTTACACTTCAAGTCTTCAGTAAGCAAGTCCTTCCCTAGCATATAATCATAATCAACCTTTAGGTTTTTACTTATAATAAGCTGACTCTTCTTTGCATTTATCTTCATGTATACCTATACAGTTAGATGTCCTATCCAGGTCACCCTGCAACTGTTCATAGTCTTCTCCTATTTTTATTTTGTTACATAACATTATGTCATATTCAAAAAAACCTTACCTCTGTTTGTAAACCATCAAAACAGTCATTCATTGTAATAATGAGTATAAATGGTCCGAGCATACTAGCCTGTGGCACTCCCATTTTCACTCCTTGAGATTTTTTTTATCTGTGCATCAAATCTGCCGAGAGACTGATAACAGGGGAAACAATAGTGATCTCTGAAAAACCAGTGGTTTGAAACTTGACGGTTTCCCGAGCACAGAAGATTGCAGTAAGCCTTCGGAAACCACACAGTGTGTCGACATGCTGACGCTGTGGCTGAGCAATGCCGACAGGTGCGTCCATACATTAAGCATTCCGTCTCCACGGCCGTTCTTTTAAATACAATGAACGCCTCCCGCCCGCAGACACTTGCTACTGACTAGTTAATGTCTTCTCGCCTTGCGGTAGGTCCAGGAAGTAATACTTCAAGCCACACAATACCATCCACAACCGCAGATAACCTCCGATCTCTCACCTGTCCTCAAGATTTTTAAATACCAGCACGACTTATGTTGGATATAACTGCGGTCCGTCAGGTTGTGAGTGAGGTTAATAGATACTGCAATAAGTAACATTAAGGCTGTATTCGCGTAAATTTGTTTGTATTTACCTCTAAGCCCGTAAAAAATGACAGGTTGGACGCAGGGTTCTGACAAAACATTTCTCCCAATTTGCTTAACTAAATGTAACGCTAAATAAAACACATAACCTATCAGAAATTAGGAATGACAGAGTGTGTGTGTGTTTTTTTTAACTGCTTTACGTCTCTCAACAGCGAGGTCTTTAGAGACGGGAAAGGATGGGGGGCAAGGATGGAGGCAAGGAATGGGAATGGAATTCGGCCATGGCCTTTTGAAGGAAGCATCCCGGCATTTGCCTGGAGTGATTTGGGAAACCATGGAAAACCCAAATCTGGATGCCCGGACGGGGATTCGAACCGCCGTCCTCCCGAATGCGAGGCGACAACGCAGAGTGTGTTCGTCTTCCACTGTACACTTGGCTTGACATACTCAGCGCTATAGCAGATGAGTCGAAGTTTTCGTGCCTCTACACTCCCTTATCACAGACTCAATGGTTATGACCCACTTCTTTACGTTAGCATCGCACCTAGCAGTGCTACCAACTCTAAAAAAATATTATATGCCAAATCTACGTTTAGAAAATTCAAAAAATATGCCGAAGTTTCCGGAAAATTTTGAAAGAAGTCATCAAAATTAAAGAGCACATGAGCATTCCTACGAGAAAAATTTCTACCCAAAATAAACTCTACCTTTAATCATGAACAGCACTATCATACAATACTTCTATCGAAATATATTCCTACCAAAAAATAACTATATCAGTAAACAATTCTACCAAATTTTATTTGTGACTAGTAACATCTCTACTATTTGCGAACCCTACAGCATAAAAACTATGCCATAAACGTTCCTAACACGGGACTCTATACCAAACGCAATATTTACCACTTTTACACTCTACCAAACACAAGCCTACCATTAACGTGTCAATCATATCGTAAACCTACCAAAATAAAACTTTTCTAGAATAATTCTATATCAAAAAAACCTTAAGGTAACTTTACCATTTTTTAACACTACCGCCAACAACTCTATCAGGATTTAACTGTACCAGAAAAACCAAACTTGCCTGTATCATTCAATGAAAGGAACAGAAGATATTAATTAGCTTTCGTCTGTAAGACACATATATGTAAATTTTATCTTGAAAAAAATATGAAACAAAACTTAAATATTTATTTTAGTTAAAAATAAGAATTCACATTACATGTTTACTATTGTATAACAACCGAATTATTTAAGTTTCTTAAAAAAAACTTTCTTTGTTGAATCCATTTATGGAGATGCTTGCTTTACAATTGCAAAATGTATAAAACAATCAATTTAAAATTAACAATGATTAATAAAAATTCGTTGTGAGCGATTATTCTAATAAATAAATGAACAATACTAAAATTTTATCGCTCGGAGGAAACAGTTGACTTATCAGGGAAAAATGCTAAAAAGTGTGCTGTATCCTAAATTGAATTTTTTTCATGCTAAATCACTTGAAATATGCTAAATTTAGCAATATAAATGCTAAATAGGCAGCACTGGCACCTAGTAACCACACAGCAAAACATGTTAAGCGATACCCAAGAACTACATTTCTCCGTAAAGCCAGTGTGAAGTCCTTTTTTTTTTACCTACTAGCAATTCCTTTAAATTATGGTTATTACGCGCTGCAACTGAAAACTTGCTTGCTTTGGTCACTGAATTTCCTCGTATCTTCCTTGAGACCTGATAGCCATACAAAGGATGATACCTTCGTCTTCTCGGGATGTCAGGAGCTGTTTTGCCGGAAAGGCAGTGCAATTTCTCCGGGAGAGTAGGTAGAAGATTGCCAGTTCCGAGGTGACACGTAGTGTGTGAGGTCTGCTACCCTGATGGGCCAGTCATCAGTGTGGACAGACAACTGCCTGTTAGATGTTTCGTCTTCAGCTGGTGACGCTGTCCTGGGCGGAACAAACACAGCATTACAATAAGCCGACACTCACAATGGAAACCTTGTCGGTCGCTGGAATGTTATGAGTGATACGACCAGTGTGAGTCAGGAGGAAGAACTTTCTCTGTTCCTCCCAGGCAGCGCGTATCATGCGTTATATATATATATAAATGAATGTATGTATGTTTGTTTGTTCTTCATACAAATCCACAGTTTTCATCCGATCTCGATGAAACTTTGCACACTTATCCTTTGAAACAAGGAGAAAAATACTGTCTACATTTGGTTGAAAAAATATCTGTATAAATAATACATGTTGTCTTATAATTTCAAAAAGTGACTGAATGGCGATAGACAGACGTGTTGAATGTGGAGATCTCTATACTGTTTTTCCGAGTAGCGGCCAGGTTGCTGAGTGGTTAGAGAGCTTGCTTCCTTATGTTAGAGTCGTAGTCTCCGGTTCAAATCTCCATGGAGGCCAATATTAATAAAAATTGTTTTTGATCGTAAGAGTCACGCCTGGGCCGTCCGTTATTCGGATTGAATGTTAAACTGTAGATATCACAAAGTTAGGGGTGCAATGCGAGGCAAATCGTAGGTTGTCTTGCAATGCTGTAGGTGTACACTTTTTTACGTTATATTGATCCCGCAGGGTTGATTTGCAGTCAGTGTGTGTGTGTGTGATATGCAGTAATAATACTATAAATGCGGAAGCAAGTCTCTGTCGTTTGTTACGTTTTAACGACTAAATGCCAATACCGATATTGACAAAATTTGACAAGAAAATCTGTAGGGAGGACACAGGACATTTTTTTCGGTATGATTAACAGTTTAGTCATGAAATTTTGAGAACCTATCGAATGTTGACAGAGAAACGGATGTGTTAGTCTATAATGTTGCGTCGGTTGCTCAAGCTGTGCTTCTGGCGCATTATGTTAGTGTATAATTTGTTAATAAATTTAGTTTAGAGGAAAAACGTATTATTTAGTTTAGATGTCGATTTTATTTGTCCTATTACTTTGTGTCTGCTTAAATGTTTCTGGCACCAGTTTATTTTGCCTTCTTTTTTGACATGCCTTACGGGCGTAAACTGGCCTAAGGTGTAGCTCTAGCAGAGCACGAGCAGCTAAAGTTATTAGAACCCAAGAATCGGATGCTCATGCTGAAGAAAGAAGAAAAGACCACGCTGAAATAACGCTGACCTTAGTTAACAACCCCCCCCCCTCCCACACACACACATCACCTTCGTTTGTTTTTCTGTTTTTAAATATGTTGGAATATGTCTTCAGGAGAAAGGTTCAGCGGTAGAATGATATAGTGATGGCTTTCCTGTCATATTATGCCAACTTGGTGTTGTTTGGGACCAATCCTTCGTTACGAACAACTTTTTATATTCAATTCTGGCAAAGCAATTCTTAATCCATGCGTACGAAGTCGCGAGTATCAGCTAGTCTATGTGTATAGGATCAGGAACTACCTGTCGTTTGGTGAGGTTAGTCATTACTAAGGTTCATGTCTCTATGATCAGTCATATTTTTTTCCTGCCCTCTTTTTGAGCTGTAATGCTGAATTAAACACTCATTGAACGTTTCTGATTGTATTTAAATGTATTTTATATAGTATATGAATGCATGTTCAGGCCACTTTCCTGGTTTTGGTCATATTACGATAATGTTTATGGTCATATTTTGAGGAAAAATCTGGTAATTTTTGAATAGTGCCCGAAATTCATTAGAAGTTATAAATGAGAAGATATTAAGATAATTATTCATAGAACTGTACTACTATTACACATTGAAGGAGAAAACAAAACTAATTGTCATTGAATTGGTCAGAAGTCACCAGTCAAGAATTAAAGTTCTTCGTTATTGTCGTCCTCTTAATATACCACCCGCTTTTTAATCTCGACAATGCGGCAGCAGCATGCCTGTGTCAAGCTTCGTCAGTCAAATGTCTCATTGTCGCCAATACTTTTGAAAATAATCCTCAGAGAGTGTTAAATCTGCAGTGGATCAGTGAGTACCTCCATGCCGAAAACAAAATACAGGAGTTGGAGTTTATGCAAAGAAGAGCAGCTAGATTTGTTTATGGAAATTCTCCCAAGACCCAGTCAGTAACTGATGTGAAAAGGGAGCTGGGTTGGGAGTCATTGGAGGAAAGGAGGGGGGTGAAGAGAGTGATGGGAATGTACAGGGTATATGTTGGTGATGGGGCTTGGAGGGTTATTGGTCGAAGAATTAGGAGTAGTTCATGGAAGGGGACAGGTGACCATGACCACAAGCTGGCGATCGATTTCGTGCATAAGTGGGAAAACTTACTTTTGTGGAAAGGGTGCCAGGGATTGGAACAAATTACCAAGTGAAGTGATGAATAATTTACCAAAAACGATTAAGGAATTCAAAATTATAATTTTTATATCGGGAAAGTAAAAAAATTATAAAATAAAATTTAAAAAAATAAAATAAAAAGGGGTAATTAGATGGCTTGGGGAATTGCCACCAGTGCGTTAGCTTGATCGAAATTAAAATTAATAATAGTAATTATTTTATTATTTCATTCCATTAAAGAGCGTGGTTAGCAACATCTGTTTTTCATTTAATTATCTCGACATCTTTACTTTGTTGACTATTTGGCCTTGACGCCGTCTACGAATGAAGATCACAAAGAAAATAACAGCCTTTGGTTGCTAACGAGATACTGATAGACGCTTTTACTGCGTCGCGTGATGAATGAACTCTCACGTGAACGACCAGTCTGTGCTGCAAGAAACGAGATGTGTTGTGACTGCTGCATATTACTCTATTCATTACAGCGAGACGAGGAAAGTATCCCTGCACTATGGTTCGCGATGAGTACGGCTCGAGAAATATACTCGTCGAGTCTGGTGGGTAAGCGGTAAAGTTTTGGACTCGCAGTTTGGATGTCCGCAGTTCGATCACAGATCAGGCGATCCTAATTTCACAGTTTTCCCTTCCTCATGCTCTTGGAAGGATGGTTGCTTCATAAAGGTGATGGTCAGTATCCTTCCAGATCTTCTCCACAATTCTATTCGGCCTGTAACGACGCTGCTGTCGACAACCAGTCAAGCACCTGACAACTGTGAACAGAAGGTATATAAAAGTTTCTATTTTCAGTTCAATATACAGTACTAGTTTTCTTCAGTAGATAATTTTACTTCAGGTGGAATATGTAACATAATCTTATGCTACCACCCCAATTTTACAGTAAAATGGTTTTTATAAATATTAATTCTTATTAAATCAATGGTCAATGTATTATATGAATGAAATGTAATCGCTCAAGAATTCCACAGGCTAGTGATAATTGTAGTGTGATTTGGTATTTTTAAGTTACTAGAATCTTTGGTCACCTGGCGCGACCAAAGAGTGGGGTTTAAATCGAGCTCTGATAGACTAAGGTTGTTATCGCGGAGGATATACAATGCGCGCACGTTGTATCATGAATGCTGCGGCATTACTTGTCCTTGTTCATTAATTATCGTTGTTTGTTGGTGATTAAATCCAACCATAGTGAATTTTCATCAGAGCATTAATCTTAAATTCAAAGAAATTCCCCTGACCTCAAGTTAGAATTGACTGTGTATTATAATCTCCATACTACGTGCACAGTCGAGAAGCGTTGTATAAGGGGCCAAAATGCCGTCCAAAGGCTTGTAGTACGAAGTCGTCAATAATCGGGAAATTTATATCAAGTAATTCTCTGCAGTAGCAGTTAATTAATTTTTAATGGGGGGGATTTATATTCTGATAATCAGGACAATTAAGAAGGTTATAAAGAACCATCTACCAGCCAACCTGTAAGTATTGGAACAACAAATAGAAGTTTAGTAGAACTCTTTTTTTATTTCTTGGCTTTGCGCCATGTCGACGTCGTAGTCATTAGAGGCGAGAAATGACTGGGGTCTATGAATGGAAAGGTAACTGACCATAATATTTTGTAGTAACCATCGCGGCATTCGCTTGGAGTTATTTCGGAAAACCATTGAAACCGAAATATAAGTGGCCTAACAGGAGTTCCAACATGCGTCCTCCCGAATGCAAGGCCAGAGCGCTACAGCTCACCCACCAAGTTCGGTTTTATTGAACAGAGTGATCATAAAACGCCATAATTTCCTCTTATAACCTCGGCAACCACTTGTGTGTTCAACGCGAATAGCTTACGCTTCCCACTAGTGGTTTAATCCCCCTTGAGGGTCTTACGACGTCATCACCATCATCCAACGCAGTGGTCTTCCATTTCTAGACACCATCTGAAACATTTGAATGGTAATCTATATTTGAGCCACCCAATAATTAGATGTTTTTTCAGGTGGTCTTCCGCTTCCAAACTTCCATTCCTTGAAAGATTTCTCTAAGTTTTCTCCATTTCTTCTTTCAGATCCACTAATTTACCGATGGTGTTCGTAAATGCAAACTGACTGATTCTTATCACTGTCCATGACAAAATATTGGATGTTAATACAACTTTTCAAATTTTCCGATGAGGTTTTTTGATCGTCAGCTTTGAAACTCCAATTCCCACGGTCATAAGAAAAGACAACATGATCTTTTCAGCTCGGTGCCTTTTTCCGTTATTTTCTGCTGACCTTTTCAGTAAAATCTTCATAAGCGTTTTTATCCTAAATTGATCCTTCTCTCCTGCGTGCTTACTACTGGTCTAATTTTGAAAAAAAAGGTTGAGACGCCTCCAGTTAACTTATAAATACCAAATAAGATCAGTTGTTGAGCGATAACGCTCTGGCCTCGCGTTAGGGTGGACGTAGGTTCAAATCAACGTCCGGACACCCATATTTTGATTTTCCATAGTTTTCCGAAGTCATTCCAGGCGAATGTCTTCTTGTTCCTTACTGAATCCCCTCCTGACACTAATGACCTCAACATCGATAAGCTGTAAATCTCATAGTATAAAAAATGGTTATGACATATCCTTATCCTTTCTCACTTATCGTGATTTCTGAACGCTTCAAGTTTCAGTCTAATCCATAACCCAGACTCACTTGTTCTGCTCTTGAAGCTAAGTTTCCAAGTTCGTTTCCATCGTTGGGCATTAGAGCAGCAGATTACTTACATTCTTCCATCAATAAGATGTCTTTGTCTAATACGTTTATCAACCTGTGGTCCGGGAAGGTGGGAAAGGTGATTGGCATGCAGAATATTAAAAATATATTTCTAACTAAAATACATACCATAATCGCATGGTATGAGGCTACATGCGAGTATAAGCTATATACAAAAACTTTGAAAAATCCATTAATATTTCAACGACCAGATAAAACTCTGGTATTTCCAGATATAACGAAATGACTCCATTGTTACTATAATAGTCTATCCACTAAATAAGGTTGAAGGTGGTATGAAAGGGAATGGTGCTCCTTTGACGATTAAGTTAATGATCGTTTTATAAGGGTCTTGTTGTAGGTGTAGGTCTCAAGGGACAAAATGTACTAATGTTAACAAAATGTAGGCTACGTAGGTAAAAAATTAGGCCGTTATAAGTTAGTAGCCCATACAACATTGTACTTTATCCTGAAACGTTATTTAAATTGAGTATGGGTGCTTGTTGTTTACCAGTAGGCCGGAAAATAGATAATAGTAAGTAGGGGTGACTTGTATCAAAAATTATTGCCAAATCAGTTTGATATCAGTAGTAGGTAAATCGATGGAAAGGCTATATGGAACCACATCAAAAATGTGTGTGAGGAAGTCTACAAAACGGCTTTGGCAAAGGATATTCATGCTACTCTCAGTTTTTAGGATATATGCAAGATATTTCGAATGAAATGGATAAAGGAGGCCAAATTGATAGTGTATTACTAGATCCTTCAAAGGCTTAAAATGGTGGTAAATAAGGTAAAATCTAATGGAGTGGATAAAAATGTTATTTCCTGGATAGAAGAGTTCTTAAACGGTAGAAAAAAAAGTAAGGGTAGAAAATGAAAATGCGATTGCCACAGGGTAGCGTATTGGAGACCAATTCTTTTCATTATTCTAAGGAATGATTGTGTTGATGGTTTACTATCAGAAGTTAGGTTTTCTGCAGATCAGAACGGTAGATGACTGAACGGCTGCTGAGTGATCTGTACAGGATATCGAAATGGGTAATTCAACATAAAGATAAATGTAAAGAATAGTCAGCTTATTAGGTACACAGATAAAAAACTAAAGGTTGACTATGATTATAATACTGGGAAACAATTGCTTGTCGAAGAGTTTAAATGCAAACAACTTGGCATAAAATTTCATAACAGACTTAATTGGACACATTGGACAGATAGTAGGAATAGTTTTAAATATCCTTCACTTGTTGGAGAGATTGATAAGGAGATATACCAGAGAAATAAGTGAATTGGGCCACAAAACTTTGGTCAGACCATTGCTTGAATATGGTGGTGTAGTATGAGACCCACATTTTCGGTATCAAATACAGGACTTGGAGGGGGATTCAAAGAAGTGATGCTAGATTTGTCTTTGGGTATTGCCAGAAAACAATCAGTGATTGATATGAAAAAGTAGCTGGAATGAGATTCATTGGAAGATAGGAGGAGGGTGAAGAGAGTCATGGAAGTGTACAAGGCGTATATTGGTGATGAGGCGCGGAAAGATATTGGATGGAAAATTTAACTATGATCACGAGCTGGCATTTGATTTCAGGCACAAGGTTGTAGAAAGATTTTCTTTCGTAGGTAATGGGGTCAGGAATTGGAATAAGTTACCACGAAATATGATGAATAATTTACCAAAACCACTAAAAGAATTTAAAGTTGAAATCTGTAAAGGGCGAAGGAAGACGTGTAGAGGAGAGGGGAGTAGGGAATTTTCTACCGGAACGCGCGCTCCTTCGCAATTTAATTAAATCTATGTTTGACATTTTAGTGGTAGGTTGAAACGTTGGTCTAAACATTAAGGGCTTTCCTCATGTTCACCCTAAGTTTTTGTGAGCGAATGTACGAGTAGATCATATGAAGCATGTCTCTGGACAAACCGAATATCTGCCAGAGGTCATCGCTAGCGGTGGCTGTTTCTGACCTGTTAACAAGGACTTTTCAAGTGTATGAAACATATAGTTTCTTGTAACACGATCAGAAGCTCGTTTATAGTCAAGGAAGCAAATGAAGACAGGGAAGCAATATTGAGGAGCTGCGTACAGTTAGTCATGCTAGAGAACCGCTTTGAAGCTGCTCAATATTCCCTCTGCTGGTTGTACCGCCGCTGTGCCTATAAGCCAGGCTGCGGCACGTGGCATACTGGCTCTGCTATTCCCTCCACGCGCATGCGCAGTGGTTACTCACTGGCTACGCGGAAGAAGCTACAGACAACAAAGCGCGACGACCCAACATGTTATAAACAGTAGTAATACAAGGAAGGCTCAGCATGCCTCTAACTTGCATCCGCATAGGGAAAACATACAGCTGACAAGAAAGCAAAGTGGGTGAGTATTAAATGAGACAAAATTTGGATTTATGTAAAACCGAGATACAATGGAAACAATTCTGGAGCCAAAGATAGTATTATAAGACCGAGCGTGGTGGTGTAACGGTTAGCGTTCTGGCCTCACATTTGGGAGGACGGCGGTTCGATTCCCCGTCCGGGCATCCAGATTTTGGTCTTCCATGGTTTGCCAAATCACTCCAGGCAAATGCCGGGATGTTTCCTTCAAAAGGCCATGGACGAATTCCTTCCCATTCCTTGCCCCCCATCCTTTCCCGTCTCTAAAGACTTCGCTGTTAGAGAGACGGTAGGCATATATATATATATATATATATACATATATATATATATATATATAAAAGTATTATAAGATTCTGTAGGTGAAAGCGAGGATACATTCATGGGATTGATAGATTTCTTAAGACGTGTTTAAATATTGAATGGAAAAGACCATAACAATTGTAAGACATCAGATCCAAAAAATCGAGACAGAAGGATAGTTTACAATCTGCTTGCGATTACCTCCAATTTCGTTAACTTATTTCCACTTCATTTTGCGTCCCATGTTTTCTCCCGATCGTATGTGATTACTATTAAGCACAGGTAGGTAACAACACAGCTTTTCCACAAAGCGTTGAGTATTTAACAAGCAGTAATGAGGGACGTGTCTAGGGTTTTTCCACCGCTAAGGTCATCTCAGATGGCCACAGCAATGGTTTTCATCTGAAAGTCAATAAACATAGTGTCCAAAAAACAAAACCACCTGAATCAAAGAACTAAGGGTATATCAGGTAATGGCACATTATACACAGTCATCGAGACATATTGACACACACACAAATTGATATGCTGTGCTGTGCTTAGCGGTGGAGAGCTAATATTTAAAAATGGTGCTTCGAATGACTTTAAGAAATGGCTTTTATCATCTCGTTCTGGAATCTTCTAATTCGCTCGAAACTCATAAAATTAGACTTGTACCATCTTCCTACGATAGCTGTAGTAATTGCGCATTCTAGGTATTCGAAGTATTTGGAATACTGTGAATGGTGCTGAGAATCATGTGTTGTCCATGTGGTTGAGGAGATACCCGTAATAAGGATAACAGGTAATATTCAATTCTACCCGCAGTAAAGTTTATTTTGAATGTGTTACCGAATGGAATAAATGGAATACCGAGAGAATAATTTGGAGTAAATACGAACAATGACGTGAAGAAGATCATGAAATGCAGGAAAAAATATAATAGTAATGGAAGACTATTTACAAGAGATAGTGTCAGATGTGGTGGTATAAGAAGAATTACATTGTTTAGGAAATAAAATGGAAACTAACTCCAAGCAAGAGTGGTGTCTGAAGATGATAGGCACTGTTTTCTTTTCAATTGAAAGAGGTTAACACTCAAAATGATCTTTCTACAACACAGTTCTATGTACTGAGAATAATCTTAAACAATTTTTTACATGTTCCATGAGTTAAAGCGAATGACAAGAAAATTCCTTAATATGGTTAATAACTCCGAAGAAACAATTTCTGATTGAAAACTTCAAACTCTCCGCTAACAAAAGGTGAGCTGCAAAACGTCACTGGAAAACAAATCAACAACAGCAAAGCACACAAATAAAACAACAGTTGTATTGGCATTTTTACCAAATAATCATTTATTATTTTAACAAGCAACTGTAGAAGAAATGGCTTACAATGGTTATGTGTCATGGAATTTTACCGTTTATTTTCATAGCAAAGGGGATATTCGCTGCTCCGTAAATGGCAAAAACGAATTATTAGCTGGTTAACCTTGAGAGTGCCCTTGCCTTGGAGAGCATTCCTGTTTGCACACAATAACAAGACAACGTGTGAGGCTCTGGGAGATAGGATCGACTCTTAACGTGCGTCCTATGCCTGACGCCCATACTCCAAAGCTCTGATCGAGATGTAAATCTAGATCTCTCATTAACACTTCAACAGATCACTTTACTGGAAATTCGTTTCTTTCAAAAACTGTTTCCTTTTATTGATGATGGATATTTTTTGTTTCAGGTTTTTACGGCTTGTCGACGTGATGGTCATTAGAGACGCGACAGGATGGGGGAGGTGGGCAAGTAACTGGAAGGAATTCGGTAATGGCCTTTTGAAGGAATCATTCCGGAATTCACTTGGAGTGATTTCGGGAAACAATGGAAAGCCGATATCTGGATGGCCGGATAGAGCGGTCTGTTTGTTCAGTGCTTAAGGCGCTTGTTTTTAAAGTTCCGGGTGGGGCCAGGAGTTTTTAAGAGTTCTGCTTGAACATATTAACTAGGCGCGGGGGTTCTGTGGTTCTGATTGCATGTTAAACAGTTGGTGCTGCCACGTCATAGACGGAATGTGCGGCAAATCTAAACTCTGACACGAGGTCAGAAGACCATACGAAGTAATTACTCATTGTGAGTGCGCAGACTTCCGCGGTCGTTGTCGATGTAATCTTGGTTGTCCGGGTTGAACCGCGTCAATTTGTCGTCACTCCAAACGGTTAGCGCGTTCTTCGGGAGCTATATATAGGCGGCAGCAGTTCCAGCCGTGACAGTACTCTGAAGAAGGCCACAAAATGATGGCCGAAACGTTAGGTTTCAACAAATTGACGCGGCTCAACCCGGACAACCAAGATTACATAATTACTCATTGTTTTCACGAGTTCATTCTGCAACGTAAACACATCGTTACAAAGGACTAAAAGAACGCAAGAAACTCAGGCTTTTGCAACAGTATTCGTTTCATTAAGGCCTCTTATAACGACTCTAAGACCCAGCCTCGAATGAAATTTTATTTAAGAATTATATTTAGCTAGCTGGGAGATGATTAAATTCGGTTTTGTATATTTTTCTTGTAATTAACTGAAATTTTGTGTACATGAACATTGTTTTATGGAGATAATTTATTTATTTATTTATTTATTTATCAATCTTGTTCCATGGATCCCTGCTGAGGAAGTACCTCTGGGATGTGAAACATGTCATTGTCGATACATATACACATGATATGAGTCATATCATAGTAAATATATATATATATACATATTTTACAAATACAAGAAATAATAATAAACATACATTTTTGCAACTGAGTTTTGCTAACGTCATAATGAGTACAATTAATTATTTTCTTCAAATTCTTGAATGGAGTAGAAGGAGTTGCCAATAAGATAATCTCTAAGTTTTTGTTTGAATACATCTTTATTATCTGAAAGCTGTTTTATACGATTAGGTAGTTTATTAAACAGATGTATCCCAGAATAATTAACTCCTCTTTGTACTAATGACAGAGATGTTTGTGTTTTATGCAAGTTATTTCTGTTTCTTGTATTGAAACTGTGTACCTGTGAATTAGGTGTAAACAGGTTAAAATTTTCTATGACAAAGCTCATGAGAGAATATATATACTGAGAATACATTGTAAGAATATTGAGTTTCTTAAAGAGTTGTCTGCAAGAAGTTCTTGGTTTTACCCTACACAGAAACCTAATAGCTCTTTTCTGTGCTATGAAAACTTTTTTACTTTGTGAAGAGTTTCCCCAAAAAATTATGCCATATGACATTACTGAATGAAAATATGAGGAGTACACCTGTTTCATTAATTCTAGATCTGCTGTTAGAGAAAGTGTTCGTATTGCGAAGGTGGCACTACTTAACTTTGCCAGTAGTGTAGTGATATGATCATGCCAACAGAGTTTCTGATCTATTTTAATACCAAGAAATTTTATACTCTCTGTTTCTAAGATTTTGTTGTTTTTATAGTTTATACATATATCTGGCTGTGCATAGTTTTTTGTTTTAAACCTAATATAATGTGTTTTTTCAAAATTTAATTTTAATGAATTTGCCTTAAACCAATTTGCTACTACTCTAAGTACTTCATTTACATTAAATTCTATAGTACTGTTTGGTGTTTTACGCACAGTCAGGTTAGTGTCATCTGCAAATAAAACACTCTTAAATTGTGTAAATGCTATGTCATATGTTCAAAAACAGTATTATATACTAAAAATTGTTTTAATGTTTGTAATAGTAAGTATTTATGTGAGCTACGATGTTTGGAAGTCAAATTAAGACAGTTTGGAATGATTTATGTGGATAACTTTGTGTGTAAATATCTTTAATTTTCATTTCTGTGCGTTTCTTAATGATTGTGAATGATTTGTATTAATTCTGATTGTTTTAATGTGATTTTAATTGTCTAGCTATTGTCAGAATTCGAGAAACGTCGGTCGGAAGTCTTTGAATTATCCTGGAATTTTCTGTAAGCGAGTTAGTAAGTTGAGTTTTAGTTTTGAACAGTTTGGTTTTGAAGGTGTTCCAAGTTATAATCACTGGAGCATTTGTTTAGATTTGTACATAGTATTTTTTTATGAAGACCAATGTCTTTGGAAATAAAAGAAAAGTGATTCTTGTTGGACTAACTATTTCATTTAAATGAGATACCTATCACTCTTCTTCTCACAGCATACAGTGCCGGGTTAGCTGCAACTTCATCACGACAGATTGCTAAATGAGATAGTAGGAGCAACCTTCCCATTCAGCTCCAATAACGGAGAGCATTAGTGCTTAGGGGACATCCATTAATTACTTGAGGTGAAATAGGGGGGGAGGGTCCGGCGAAATCTCACCAGGGGGGAGGGGGGGGGGTCTACGGAAATCTCACGTGAGATTTTGCGAAAAATTTGGGGACAGTAGAGCCAAAAAAAAGGTCTACAATTTGCGCCAAAGTCGATTTTAGGAGGGTATTTCGTCAAAAAAGTTAGGGTGTGACCTTAAAAAAAAAGGTCTACAAAAGTTTCCAGGGCGATTTCTTGGGGAGGTTCTCACGGACCAGATCTCACCAGAGGGGGGGGGGAGGGGGTTCCGGCCAGATCTCACGAAATCTCACCAGGGGGGAGGGGGTCCAGAAATCCGGAAAAACACCTCACGTAATTGTGCCCCCTTACAAGTCTGTTCAGAAACGTCTCTCCCAAACAACTGCCTCCTGATCCTCTCTCCAACATCTCTCCCACACAACAGCCATCTTACACACACACAGCCCCAATACGCCCACAAAACAGGTTTTTGATTCCCTCAGTAACATGTTTCCCCAGAACAAACACCTAATTCCTAGTTCCAAGCTAGATGACCCCTACTTTCAGCCTAGTAACTTTATACTCGTAGTAGCCAACACTATGTCAGCAGAGTTGATTTGTGATAATGGGCCAAAGCAGTGCCGCCAGCGAGCTACACGCTGAAGATAATCCGGCAACCTGACCTCAGCCACCTTCCAATAGAATGAGCACCACAGCGAAGCAGAGAGGGTGAATTTGGATCCGCTAAGTTTCAATATATCTCATATGGTTCCTATACTAGTTCTTGCCTGACATCTTCACTTCGAAACTAGTGTACTCTGATTGTTCTAGTGCGAAATCTGATTTCCATACTAATGTCGCTTTCCATCATTTAGCAAAGCTTCGGAATCGTACATAAATATGGGTTCATAATAAGTTCTGTAAAACTTCCTTTGCACTTCAGTGGCACTTCTGCGATCCATATACACCGATCAGCCACAACATTATGACTACGTAACTGTTATCAATATAAACCCATCCAAACAATAGCAGCGTCACCTGACGAGAAATGACTCCTACTCAGACATACGCACGGTGCATGTAGAATCAGTGAACGTGCTATCCGTGTTTAGAATGGGGAAGGAGCGCGATTTATCTGAGTTTGACCGAGGGCAGATTGTAATGGCACGGAGGCTCGCACGAGCATTTCGGACCGAGCGTGGTGGTGTAACGGATAGCGTTCTGGCCTCGCATTCGGGAGGACGGCGGTTCGAATCCCCGTCCGGGCATCCAGATTTGGGTTTTCCATGGTTTCCCAAAATCACTCCAGGTGAATGCCGGGATGCTTCCTTCAAAAGGCCATGGCCGAATTCCTTCCCATTCCTTGCCCCCATCCTTTCCCGTCTCTAAAGACCACGTTGTTAAAAAGGGACGTTAAACTGTTACAAAAAAAACAAAAAAAACGAGTATTTCGGAAACTGCACGACTTGTCGGGTGTTCGAGGAGTGCTGTGGTGAGTGTCTTCCAACAAGTGGCGAAACCAAAGTGAAACCACTACCAAACGTCGAGCGGTTGGGCGGCCACCCATCATTACAGATGTCGGACGTAGAAGGCTGGGCAGACTGGTAAAACAGCACAGGCGGCGAACTGGGGTGGAACTAACATCAGACTTTAATGTTGGGCAGAGTACAAGTGTGTCTGAACACACAGTGCATCAAGCACTCCTAACGATGAGCCTCCGCAGCCGACATCCCATGCAAGTGCCAATGTTAACACCACGATATCGGCAACTACGACTGAAACGGGCATGTGACCATCGTCACTGGATGTTCATGCAGTGGATGAGCGTTGCATGGTCTGATTAATCCAGAAACCTTCTTCATAATGCCGATGAGAGAGTGCGAATCCAATGTTTTCCAGGGGAACAGCTTCTGTACTGCGAGACGGAGACAAGTCGATGGCGGTTCAATTATGCTTTGGGGATCATTCACTTGGGCATCCATGGGACCATTGGAGCTCGTGCAAGGCACCATGACGGCCAATAAGTATCGTAAACTGGTTGCTGACATGTAGACCCCCTTCATGACTACCATTTTTCCCAACGGAAGTGGCATTTTTCAACAAGATAATGTGCCATGTCACAAGGACAGGAGTGTGGTGGAGTGGTTCGAGGAACACAGTGGCGAGTTGCAATCGATATGTTGGCCAGATCTGAACCCGATCGAATTGACGTGATGTGATTGAACGTGGCGTCAGAGTTCATCACCGCCCTCCCCGGAATTTACGGGAAGAAGGTGACTTGTGTGTTTAGACATCGTGCCTGTTCCTTCCAGCGACCTCATTGCTTCCATGCCTAGACGTGTCGCCGCTGTTATGCGTGCCAAAGGTGGACATACCGGGTGTTAGGCAGGTGGTCATAATGTTCTGGCCGATCAGAGTAAGTCGTCTGATATACCTACATCTACATCTACATTCATACTCTGCAAATCACAAACATTGTGGGTGGCAGAGGGTGCTAAGCACCAATCCTAAACCCGCCCATTCCAATCCCGAATAGTGCGAGGAAAGAAGGAATACATATAAGTATCAGTACGGCATCTTATTTCTCTAATCTTATCCCTCCGGTCATTGCGACCTAAATACGTAGGTTGGCGGAAGAAGTATTTCATTGCACTCGAAATTTACATTTTTTCGTATATTCTCCAATAAATTCGAACGCAAGCTACGTCGTCTGTCTTCCAAACTATCCCAGCCCAATCTATGTATCAATTCTGTGACGCTTTCATAAGGGCTGTAACAACAAGTCACGAATCTAGCGGCTCTCCTCTGCACCCTCTCAACTGAGTCAATAAGAACCTTGCGATACGGATCCCAAACCCCACAACAGTAATCCAGATGCGGACGCACTAGTGTTTTATACGCTATCTCCTTTGTTTGAGCATTACAATTCCTCAAAATACGACCTATGAATCATAATTTAGAATTAGCCTTGCCTACGACGGAAGTTATGTGCATGTCCCATTTCATGTTGCTTTGTACTATCACCCCCAGATACTTCACGGAATCAACCGTGTCAACAGCTGAATTGTTTATTTTGTACTCGTGAACAAACTGATTCTTCTTGTTACTTATCCGCATTGCCTTGCACTTTTTGCAATTAAGTGTAAGCTGCCATTTACGACACCAATCGAAAATAGCATCCAATAGCACAAATCCTATAGATAACCGCATCGTCGGCATACAATCGCAACCAGCATTTGACGTTGTTACCTAGATCGTTTATAAATATTAAGAAAAGAAGTGGACCTAATTACACTTCCTTGAGGAACGCTCGAAGTAACATTTATCTTAGAAGAGGCTTCCCCGTTAACAACGACATACTGTGATCGACCAGTTAGAAAATCACGTATCCACTCGCAAATCTGAGCCGAAATACCGTAAGCTCGAATCTTCACTAAAAGTCGGTTGCGTGGCACAGAATCAAAAGCATTCTGAAAATCCAAAAAAAACTGCATCAACTTGCGAACCTGCATCGATAACTTTCATTATGTCGTGGGAAAATAGGGCCAATTGTGTTTCACACGATCTCTTCTTCCGAAATCCGTGTTGACATGGTGTAAGTAACTCGTTCTCATCTAGAAACTTCATAATGTTCGAGCATATGACATGTTCCAGAATTCTGCTGCAGACCAATGTTAGAGATATGGGTCGATAATTCCTAGGATCACTCCGATCTCCTTTCTTAAAAACGGGAATTACCTGGGCTATTTTCCAGCTAGAAGGTACTTTTCTCTCTTCTAGTGATTTACGGAATATATCTGACAGAAATGGTTCAATATCTTCCACGTATTCAGAAAATACTCTTACCGGTATACCTGCAGTATTATTATGTTTTTCTGTATCTCTCAGATATTTTTTCGCGTTTCTTCCATTCTCTCCTTTTACACTAAGTTAATCCTTGATTTCTTCTACCAGTTTCAGCGTCTGCTCCGTTCTTCTTTGAAGTGGTGACTATGCCGCTCTTAGTTTTTCAGAGTATATTGCATTTCACATGATGATACTACTTCCTGTCACACATTCAGCTGTTAGTGATATTCCGTCTCACAATCTCTACACCTATTCTATTATACAGTGCATAGCAATATTGAAAGTAACATTCGAAATTAAAGACCAATGTCGTAACATAAGTTACTAATTAAATACATAATGTGTGATATTTTATTTTTTAAAGACATAGTTTTACCCTTTTTTCTACGAACAAATATCTATTTATCGCCCTTCTGGCGTAGATCATGTCATCAGTGGATTTGAAAAAAAAAATCACACACACACCCACACACACACACACACACACACACACATTCACAGCCACTGATGATCTCTAAACCTCAAGAGTGAAACGCATCTGGGGAATAAAATAAAATAATATTAATCAAAACGGTTGTTTATAGACGGAGTTATCTATGAAATTATTGTTCAACAACTGCGGAAATATTGCTTATTACCAGATTAATATAGTTTTTCCTGTGGCTGAAGATCGTAACGAACTGGGCGGAAATTCGGAGCCTGTCTTTAACAGTACCTTAGCATTCACCTCTAGTGATTTTGGGAAACGTTGGAAAACTGAAATCAGGATAACTGGAAGGTATCGTACGTAAGTTCTCCTGAATCCCGATGGTGAAAGAATTTCTTTCTCTTATAAATTTTAAAGAAAAATATAATTTCAAATAGACCCGTTAGCGCTGTCAGACAAACGGAAAATAAAGAATCCCTCAACAATGGATCATAACATTTAATTATTTCTTAATTTATCTAAATGCAGCAAAAGATCACTAAAATACTTCACCAAAAATATGCAGACCCCAAAACTGTAACCAAAATCAGGAAATAAGATAAAAACATTTGTTATACGTAGTTGGCAAGAGTGTCAGATGGGTAATAGTGATGGACGAAGAATGTTGGAGAGATGAATACAAATGGAACAAATGGAACAGGTTACACCAGAAGACGCGCAACGAACTGTAGTTTGAATGCTGACACAATCCTGCGAACAACGTCTCTGACTATCGCAGTTACAGATTCAATTAAAGTCACTGCACACGTCAACCACTGCTGGGTAAGGCAAACGTAATAACGAGCCGGATCTGAGCTGTCCCCCCCGCACCTGTTGCGTGACGGCTGGTGCTGACCTATGAGTCAACGTCGGTCCACATCTCACTGACACACAATGCTGCCAACCTCCGTAAACGGTGTCACAAATCTGAGGCACCCGATGATCTCACACAGAGTTTTTTTTTTGCTTGTGGTTATACAGCCATTTATCTACTAGGTGTAGGCCTGTGACCGTGTGACAAGTGTCTAGAATAGTTCCCAAGCCACGAATTTAGGATAATTCCACGTGTTAATAAATAGACATACTTCACTTCCTTCCATTTTAAATTGAAATAGTCTGCTATTCGCCTGGCTTGTTGGCTCAGTTACTGAGGCACTGGGGTGGTGTCCGGCGTAGACACGGGGTTAGCTGGTTCCAGTCTTGGAGGGGGAAGAAATTTCCATCATCAAAACTTGGCTGGCTGCGTAGGACAGGTGGCGGTGCACAATTCCTAATCAACCAGATTTTGTACTAAATTCGTGAGTTAAATCTCAAACCTCTCTGCAGTGCACATGGAGTGGGGGCATGACACGATGGTGATTCGCTCGTCGGATGGGGACGATAAGCCTGGTGGTCTGTTGCTATGTTTCGGAAGAGTAGGCCTGAATGGGGCAGCTCCGGTTTTCAGCTACTCGATTCATTCTTCTCTCATCCCCAGCTCTCTACGCTGAACACACATCCTATGACAGTTAACCACAGTTACGAACAATCTCACACTGGGGATGCTAACGGAAACCACCACATTCATTTTCACAGAAGCTCCCATGAAGGGGTAAACATCACCCCAGACACGGGTAAGGTGTTCATAGAAGACAATGGTTTAATCTTTTACATTTAAATTGTAATAGTATTAAGGAAGTTACATATTTATTTCAAATTTATATGTTAATTATTAAAACAATCGATCATCTTCAGATGTTTCCGCTATACTCTCTGTCCATAGATGATGTGTTTATAGCGTGCTAAGAATGAAGGTCATCTGTTTATCATTGTGTAATATATTATACTGTGTATAATAATTTAATATGCTCTTTCTTTGAAAACCAACGGTAAAGAAAGGTATGTATTTCATTTAAATCTACATGGTACTTATTAGATTTATCACTCTGTTGTCTGTAGTAGTTATTAGAACCAGGTCTCAAAGAATGGATAGAAGATGAAAAACGGGGAAGAGTTTTAAATGATCAGAGACATTCTTCACGAAACTTAGATTAACAAGAAATATATCAGTAAGTATATAACAATATCGTTATTTTCATTTATGATCATAGTATATAAAAATTAAATAAGAAAATATTTAGTCCTTGAATTGATACTTTCGTTAGAAACTTATCCAGAATTGCAAAAAGTTCCATCAATTTTTATCTATTCTTTAAGTAGTGAATGAATAGCAAGTGATTACAGTTTTCTTAACACCAGGATATCCGAGCCAAGGTTGCTGACTACTGTTGTGAAGTCTTCTGACAACTACAACCCTGAATTTATTGCGATAATCATGTCACAGAAAACCGAATCAGATGTTCCGCTTTCTCACATATTACTTTCAAAATTTAATTTAACTAACTGAAGGTGCAAAGAAAATCGAGTTAAGGTCAGAATAAAAGAACTTGTCGGAAGTTGTATGATCAGATCTGTGGTTAGTGAACATTGGTCGCGCAGCCTAGTTATGGCGCAGCCTCTAATGCGCCTCTCGTGGACAATTAGCGGAGACTCAGTGACGTCACTCCTCAAGGACTACTCGTCACGGGTGATGTAGTCTAGTCCTTATCGGGAAACAGCGCTTAACAGCACAAGCGTGACTAGCAGTCAGAGATCATGTTCGGCAACGGATTGGAACTGGTCTTCTCAAACTAACACTCTCTCAAAAATTCTTGGCCGTGGACTTCTTCTATACAATATCCTGAACGTGTTCTAATAACAATTAAATTTACCTAATGTCGGCACAATAAGCAAACAAGACCGACAAAATGAACTTGTAACGTTGAGGTACACTTTATAATGGCATTCGCTGTTAGTGGTTTAAGATGAATATTGTTTATTGAAATCGCTGCATTTAATGATTGAAGATTACAAATACATTTTCTGTTGCTCTTTTGCCTTTTTTCCGGGGGAGTAAGCCTAGTTGATGCAACGTTCTGAAGCTGATCTCGCCCTTCATCTTCACCGCATTAACAGGCTCCGCCGGTCCGGTGGGAATTCAGAGAACGCTTTATAGGCCTACATTTCTTATTTTTTTTAACTTTGATGTTTAATCAAAATTTCCAACTTTCAGTGAGTGTTTTGCTACCATGCTTTCTGACCACTATCTTTTGCCTTATTGCGGTATATCTGATTTCTTTTTAATACTCCGAATACCTTCTGATACATGGCGTGTACGTGTTCATTTTTTTCTTCGGCTAAGGCATTTGTACGTAAAAGTTTCTTTTACAGTGAGCGTGTTTCATCTGTGGTTTTCATTTTTTAATGTTATCAGGTCCTGTTTTATGACGTTAATGCTTAGCTGTTCCGAAAATATGGTAATGACTATTAACTTTCACGTTTTCAAAAGTTCTTGGTATATGGTCTCAAATTTTCTATAACGCTCTGGCCTCCATTCGAGAGGACGAGGGTTTGAATCCCTGTCCAGCCATTCAGATTTCGGTTTATCATGTTTTCTCTAAATGACTCCAGATTGTTCCTTCGAGAGGCCTTTGCCCCAGTCGTTTCCCACCACAAAGAGGTGCAAGTGATACGAGGAAAGATAAATCTGTCTGTCCTCTGTATTCGAAATTACACAGTTGTCTTGTCGTTTCAAATATTTTGGGGAAATTCATTAAGAGGTGCGTTTCTATTAAACGTCTTTTGTATTGGCTAATAGCTTCCGAATTCTACGAGTATCTTGATTTTCATTTTCCTGCAGATGTTTTGGCAGTTATTGTGTTAGTGTTCAAGTGGGTTATTGTGTACCAAACCTCTACTTCCTTGAATGACACCAGAAAAAAATAATTATGTAGCTGTTTATAGTAATATCTCCTTCATTCTACATGCTCTGAGAGGTCTGTTTGTGATTAGTGGAGAGGTTGAAGTTTGTATGATTAGTTATTTCTTTAGCATTGTCTGTCTTCGTAATTACGCTGCAGAAGAAATATATTTGATCTGTTCTTTCTTTATTTATGGTAAAGCTTATGTTCTTATGTGTTTTATTTATGTACTCTATTCGTTGTTTCTGTTCATCCACGAACCTGCAACCAAATAGTCAACTGGTAACATTCTTTTGTGTTGATTTTCCGTATTACTTAATTCTGTATACAGCACGTAATGTCTTCGAAGATATCAATTGACGGAAATATCATTGCAGTAATTACTTTATCAGACAAGACCACATGTTTCCAACACCTTGTAAAATGAGTACCAGATAATTTTTGTTGTTGTTGCATTAGGAAATGCAAAGGCTCAAGAATTGATACTGGAGATAAACGTCAGCATATCTGGGTGTTTAGGAGGATAATGAGAATATCTAGAAATTATACAACTATAAATGAATAATAGGCTGTCCTTCATATGCTACCAGCAAATCAAACAAACAAAAACTATGCAAGGATGAGGGGTAGAGCATCGTCCGCTTGATAGATATCGAAGGCATAGGCAAGACCGGATTTAAAAGAAAACTTATCGAACAACTCAATTATCCCGAGACGCTGAAGTTCGGTACCGCTTGAGGCGTACTATATAATATAACAATTACTGTAATTTTAGTTAATACTGATGGGGCATATGCCCCTATGACAATTTTCACTCTCGCAGATTTTTACCTTAAATTCTTTGAGTGTAGTATCAGATTTTAGGAATTTTAATTTTAAATTCTTTCAGTGTTTCAGATTAACTGTTCAGCCCTTCCATTGGTAATTTATTCCAGTCACTAACTCCGTTACCTACAAAAGAAAGTTTTACCAGTCTCTTATACTTAAAATCGAGTGCCACATTGTGTTCATTTTCCTTTCTTTGCGTGTACTAATTCTTCAACCAATTTCCATCGATGCCTCATCGTCAATATAAGTCTCAAACAGACCGAGCACCTGCCTCCTATCTTTCAGTGACTTTCAACCAAGCACCTCCATTTCATCGGTTATTGATTGCGTTCTGCAGAAATTTCCACAGTAAAATCTGATGCCCATCCATATTTGATTGGTCACCAACTTCAGATCTGAAACACTACACATGATAACGTCATCGATTTTTCTATTGCTTCCATTTTTTATTTTATTTATTTATTTTTTTACTTTCTTTTACTTCCGGCTTTATGCGTCGCCGATGTCGAGGTCATTAGAGACAGGAGATGAGTTGGGACGAAGAATTGTCCCGGCATTCTCCTGGAGTGATTTTGTGAAAGCATGGAAACCCGAAATTTGAATTGCCGGACCGGGATTTGAGCCCGCGTCCTTCCGAATGCTTCAAGATTCCAGATACCGTTTAACTAGTGCGCTTATCTTACTCGAACACCGTGATATTACATGTTTTTGCACAGTATTTTAATATTAATGTGACTCGTTATGAGCTTCTCTCTGTATCCTAGCGGTATAATAGTGGGTAGGGTGCAGGTTCGAATCCCGGTCCCGCCATTCAAATTTCGATTTCGCACTTATTTTCATCACTGATGTCAAATTCCTGGATGGTTCCTTCGGTAATCCGTAGCTGAATTCATAGCCGTTTCCACCTCCCTTCTAGTGGTTTTACGGCTCTAATAAGCTCGACGTAACAAGGCGTAAGGCCCTAAAAAATTCATGATCATCTTATTGGTGTTCTGGAATTTTCCTCTCCACTTGCCGGAAGAGCGTGAAGAACGCCCTTGTTGCTGTAGTCAGAGCAACACTTTCCTGTGTGTCAGTTTGAAGCCGAGAGTGGAGTAGCTAATGGCTGTGAGATGGTAATAGGCTGACCTTGGTCGATGCGGCCCCTCTGTGTCGCCAGAGACCACACACAGGACTGTCCGTTACGCAAAGTCCATGGAGAGCAGAGAGAGCATTGTGTTGCGTGGCCCGGGAGGGCGCCCGCCACAATGGACAGCGCCAATTGGCGTCCCAAGGTCGGACAGGTACAACGCAGACCTGTGTGCAAACACGTCAGAGCTGAGGCCGTCCAGATCAGAACTGGTCCGCCACTGTGCTCGCCAGACTCTCGCTTTCCACGCACATACTCCTCACGTTGCGCTAACAGCAAGTCCTGCAGCCAGTAGCACGTTGTGTAACTGCGAGGTGTGTCACAGTAACTATCCGTAATACAAGTGTTGTACATACGTGTAAGAATACTCTTCGACTCCAGGCGAATGCCCGGATGGTTCCTTCTAAAGGGTTTGACCTAATTCCTTTCCGTTCCTTGTCTCAACTCCTTTCCCATCTCTAATAAAACTATAACAAAAAAATCTAAGCTTCCGTAATGGAGAGGCGTATATATTTTTTAACGCTAGAGATTAATCTGAACAGAATATCTGGATGGGTAGGTGAACATGTGAATGAAGATAAATATTAAAAAGAATTAAAAGGAAAAATTGACTTTGTTTTGTTACGTAGAGCAGAAATTGGCAGTTAAAGTCACAAAAAATAAATACCTTAGAACATATATACATACATATATTGCTATGCCCTTAGGCCTCGTCAACGTTGAGGTCATTTGGGACGGGGTAGCATCGCAAATGTTACTTCAAGAAGCTATAATCAGAGGAGATATGAACTAACAACGAACTATTTTGACTTTAATTTTTCAGTGCTCAGAAATAATATCCTGGTTACTTATTTCAAAATCCACAGTTTTGTTGTGGAACTATTGCAAACTGTTGCGAAATTTCGGAACACCTCTTAATACATTGGGCAGGAAAAGGTTTCAAAATTTTTTATGTGCTGGAGGGAGTAATGAAGGGATGTATTATACCAGAAATCGGGTTACAAAATTTTGGTCAGACCATTGCTTGAACAGGGTGGTATAGTATGCGAACCACATTTTGGGTATCAAATACAGGATTTGAAGAGGGTGTAAAGGAGGAAGGTTAGTTTTGCTCTGGAAATTACCGCAGAACACTATCAGTAACTGATATTATAAAGGAGCTGGAATAGGATTCGTTGAAAGACAGAAGGATGTGTGGAGAGAGTGCTGGGATTGTACAAGGCACATAATTGATGATTAGGCGTGAGAAGATATTGGTGCAAGAATTAGCAATGGTGCATGGAAGAGAAAAGATGACTATGATCACAAGCTGGCACTCGATTTCATGCATAAAGGAGATGGACATTTTCTTTCGTAGGTAACGGAGTCAGGGATTTGAATAAATTACAAAGGGAATTGATGATTAATTAGAAACGATGAAAGAATTTAAAAAGTGCAAGAGCGGTTACAAAAAGGGAGAAAACGAGTTTGTAAGGAAATTTCCATCGCAGCCTGTGCTCATTGCAATTAAATTAAAACAATTTAAGTAACACGTGTGCTTCTAGGGACGCTGTTAGATAAAACTATATTCGCCATACGATATTACAATCAAGCAAATGTAGTGCTACCTATAATTATTAACAATTCAATAAGATCCCCAATTACTGATTACCGTTTGGTTTCTAAACATCTCATTGGTATATTCAATTTTCCGTGTTAACTGCTATTACACCTTAATTTCTATGTACCAATACAATTAAATACTCTTATAAATTATTGCATTTGTAAACATTTTCAAATCCTACACCACTTTTGTGATTGTCAGTAACTGTCATATTCTTCTTCTATACAATAAACTTTTTTACGCCTTGTCGACGTCAACGTTATTAGAGGTGGGGAAAGACTGTTTGAAAAGAACGGGAAGAAATTTGACCATGATTTTTTGAAGCAACCATTCCAGCGTTCACCTGTAGTGATTTAGGGAAACCAAGGAAATCTGGATAGTTGGACGGGGATTCGAACCCGTGTCCTCACAACACGTTCAGTATCGCATATATAGTATTTTCTCAGTCATCTGTAGACACCAAATTCCAAGAAGAAACTTCTTTTACACAGTAAAATGTGTTCTATAGAAAAACGTCTATCATTCTGGATTTAACGCTGTTAGGTATTCGTAGAAACTTTTAAAATTCTGTATTTTTTTTTTTTTTTTTTTTATTATTTTTTTTTTTTTTTTTTTTTTTTAAAGACAGTAGTATATGTACTGTAAGTATACCTATTGTACATCTCTAAACAGATTTCTGTACACAATCGTATTGGACTTGTCAGATATAAAGATACGCTAATGTACTTACATTAACTATATAGTTAATCGTATCAGCTGATATCTATCTTTTGTATTTATTTGTCAAATATTCTTCTACTAAATAGAAGAAGGGGCAATGAAAATATGATAGGTGCATCAATGATCTGATAAAAATTTATCTTTTTGAAATTGTTTTTATATTCTTTGTTAATTTCTTTCTTCTTCTCTTCGATATTGGCCATCTAAGGACTACGAAAAGTAATCCCGTGCATTCATTTCGATGATTCTTTACTTGACTTCCAATAGTTCTTCATCCTCTCACTTTGCTGTTTCCTCCTTTCTTCTGTCCATATGTTACTACATTTCCTCTTCACCTTCTCCTGGAAACCCTTGAAATTTTGGATCAATCTCCTAAAAGTTGCTCTATCTTGTATTAAATCTTCTGTTATTCCGATCTCAACCATATCTTTCTTTACTCCTTGGATCCACTGGTTGTCCTTCTTACTCTTGTAAACATTATTGAAAATTCTTTTTGTAAGTCTATTGTTAACCATTCCATTATGTGACCAAAAAAACTGATTCTCCTCTTTCTGATCGTGTCTGACATCCTTTCAGTTTCTTCTTCTTTGTATAGATCTTTTTTCCTCCGTTGTCTAAACTCACCATTTTCACTTTTTAGTGATCCCCAAATGTTTCTCAAGATTTTCCTTTCCCTTTTCTCTATCTCTTCCATTTCTCCAGTATTCGTAGATTACAAACATTCTGAGACATACAGTCCTTCTGGTTTGATTATTGTGTTGTAGTGTTTGATTTTAGTTTTCCTTGATAGATTCTTCTTATTGTATGTATGTTTTGTTAATTGGTATGCTAGTTCTAGTTTTCTTGCTCTTGATATACTTGCTTCTTTATCAAGCCCATTAATCTGAATTACTTCACCAAGATATTTAAATTTATTGACCTTGTTAATTTTTCCGTACTCTGTGTGTAGTGCTGTGGGTGAATCCGTAATATTGGTCATGAATTTAGTCTTCTCAAAAGAGATCTGAAGTCCAACTTTTCCTGCTATATCTTTCAGAAGGCTGATTTGTTCGAGTGCGGTTTCTATACTTTCAGAAAGAACCGCTATGTCATCATCGAAGGCCAAACAGTTTATCCCAACCCCTTTGTGCTTTGAACCTAATCTTATCTCATGGTGAATTCCTCTTTCCTTGAGTTTCTATTCCCATACTCTTATTACCTTCTCCAAAATGCAATTTAAAAGAATTGGGGAAATCCCATCTCCCTGCCTGACACCAGTTTTTATTTTAAATTCCTCTGAGATCTCTCCCATGAATTTCACTTTTGAATTTGTTCCAGTGAGGGTCTGCCTGATTATGTTGACCGATTTTGAGTCAACACCAAATTCCTGTAAAATGTTCAGTAATGAGACTATCTACTGAGTCGTAGGCTTTCCTGAAGTCCACATAAACTATAACATAGTTTTTGTTCTTTGTAACCCTTGTAACATGACGCGCTGTCGCCACGTTACAAGGTGCATTTTTATTATATATGTCATAATGTTAAGGAATTTACATAAATCTTGGGCGACCACCTAAATAGATTTTTGTTGTAATTTTATAAAGTACGCAAGATTCCAAGTAAGGACTGTAATGAAATGGTGAACATACAGTGTATATTGGTAAAGCGAATATTAAAGAATTATTGAGCTATGTAGGCTTGAAGCTAATCTGGTGTTCCCGAACCTTGGCGACAAGAAGTCGCGGATTTGGGATTTGCCGGACCACACACTCTGCTCCCTGGGGATGGGCGGTCAACAACGTCACTCACCTGGCGGGAAAAGCCTGCCGCCCGACACCCGAATGGGCCCTCGCCCCGGCGAACTTAGCCGAATATGTCCGACCTCTGTTAGATACTCTAGCCAAATCACAGATCTGGGATATCACGTGACATTAGGTGCCGACCTGAAGATCCAATCAAAATGAGCGTATAACTTAAAATCCTGGGAATTTTTGTTATATGTGAGCTTCGAGACTACAAATGGGCGGAGCGAGAAGTTTCCTCGTGGGAGAGAAGAGCGACGAGCTTCACTTCGATCTTCGAGTCCAAGCTATGCGAGTCTAGTCTGAGGTGGACTTGGAAAGTTGGCTTCTCTCGCCAACTGCCGTTGTACGATATCTGGCTGCCAGCTTGCCTTGCTGGAGCAAGCGTATCACAGCAACACAGCCGGTAATGCGATGACGCGCATTATCAGACCAGAGATGCCTATAGCCGACTTGTGAGATAATCTCACATATCGTGGGTCCGCTATAGTCACCGCAGACATCAGACGCAGGACTACAATCGTAACTTATTACGACCAAGCCATCTGATTGTGCATTCCGTGAAACAGAACCCGTAAGCGACTTTGAGAGGATAGGTCCATGTTCTCACTTTGTAATTGTAAAAACCCCTGAGCTAGCAGCATAATTTGCCAGAACTAGTTGTTTTCGAATGATATATTGTTCATTCTGGCGCCCATGATTTTCTTTTTTAACTGTAAAGTCACAGTATTATGATACCTTTGTCTGAGGTCGTCATAACTTGTATTTTTCATTGTTTCCAATTGTCATTATTTATTGCATTTTGATTCTGAGATATATTTAAAAGTAAATATACAATTGTTTGCTTGCTCATGACGGCTAATTGTAACTCTGAGCGTTGCTTTTATGATTTTGCCAATTTGTGTTAATGTTAACGGTAAATTCGCTCAGACTTGTAATCGCCAGTGATAAGAAAATAAATGTCATATTGTGACAATTTTTCCTAAATTCCAACTAACGTCGAGATTCTTGCAAAATTAATAAATTTTCACTCCTACATAAAAATTAAAATTAAAAATCCACAATTGTTAATCATGAGGGTGTGAGGGATGGTTGTTGCGTGGTTTGCCCACTAAGGCACCCACCACACCCTGTATCGTATTACAGTTTTCAGATTTAGAATCTGTTCTACACAGGATCGTCCTTTTCTGAACCCTCCTTGGCATTCTCCAATTTGTTTGTCTATTACTGGTTAAATTCTGTTTTGAAGAGCTTTTGACAGTATCTTATATGTCACTGCTACCAGAGAAATTCCTCTGTAATTGTTCACATCTGTTTTGTCGCCATTCTTGTACAATGGTTGTATCAGTGCGTTCTTCCATTCGTCAGGAATTTTTTCTGTTCGCCAGATTTCCTGCAGTATGTTTGTCAGTTCCTGCCTTGCTTGACTACCTGCCTCTTTCCACAACTGTGGAACAATCAGATCTTCCCCTGCAGCTTTATTGTTTTTCCGACCCTGGATTATGTCATGTATTTCTTTCTCGTCTGGTGGCACTGAAGGTTTAATGTTTGCTTGTGACTGACTGAATTCTAGTCTTTCTTGAGGTTCTTCACAGTTCAGTAATTTTTCAAAATAACGGGCAAAAACTTTGCAGTTTTCTTTGTTGTTTAGGCCAATTTTTCCGTTTTCACCTTTAAAGCCAAGATTTGGTGGTTGATACTTTGTTATTTCCTCTTTGAACATTTTATAAAAGTTCCTTGTCTTACATTTAGCGAAATCTTCATTAATTTGTATGAGTCTACTTTTTTCATGCTTCCTCTTGACGTTTTCGGATTGTGTCGAAAGTTTGGAAATTCTCATTAGTTTTATGGGAGTGCCATCTTCTCCAAGCTATCACTCTCTCATTTATGGCCACTTCACATTCTTCATTCCACCATCTATACTTCCTATTTCTTTTCATAGAACATACTTCGCGGGCAGCTTCGGTTATTTTTGTTCTAAGATCACCCCAATCCATTTGCAGTGTTGTTTTCCAACTTTTCTTTGAATTTTTTATTTACTTCTGAGATATTTCGTAGCATTTTAACATCAAATTTAGTTCTCCTGTTTGATATCTTGTTACGCCTGTTTTGAGGGATGAATCTCACTTTTATAGTTGTCAGGTAGTGATCACTTTCAATGTTGGCTCCCTTTATCACCTTGACATTCTGGATATCTTTTATGCTCTTGCAGGAGATAGCTACGTGGTCAATTTGGAATTCTCTAAGGTTTGTTTCATTTTCTGTTCAGTTTTTCGAAGAAGGTAGACATCAGTTTGAGATTATTGGCCTTGCACAGTTGGACAAGCCTAATTCCATTTCTATTAGTTCTTCTGTGTGCCGGGAACTCTTATAAATTCTTTCTCTCCCAATTTATGCGTTGAAATCTCCGAGTAACACTTTGACGTTATCTGTTGGAATTTTATGATTTCGTTTTCTAAAAGTTTCCAATACTCTTCCACTTTATCCGTATTTTTCCTGTTATCGTCATTGATTGGAGCATGGGCATTGACTAAGGTATAGTTTTTATTTCCACATCTTATTGTTAAGAGAAAGAGCCTCTCAGAGGGTGAGTGGAAGTTTTGGACTGATTCCACTATGCTCTTGTTCACTATGAACGCAGTTCCAAGGTGGAGAACATTCTTCATCACTCTCTTCCCAGGTTTTCCTTTATATATCCTATAGTCTTCTGAATCTAACATATTACTGTCTGTATATCTGGTTTCTTGAAGAGCAAGTACAAAGATTTTCTGGTCGTTAAGAATTTTGGTTAGTTCCTTTGTTAATTTTTTGATAAGCTTAATCAAGAAAAATATGATCGTTTGCAACTGTAGAACATTCTTGTACTTAAATAAATCTCTGCGACGTTCCCATGTAATTTTTAGGTCCTTTCCCTTGGTTAATTTTAAAATATGTAGTGCATAGCTAGCTTAGTTCATTGAAGCTATTGATGATGTCTATTCCATTTAAGATCATGCTGAATGCAAAAACATAAAAAAAAGAATATTTCAAGTTATTTGTAAAATTCTGATAGTGAAAAATTATATTTTGTTTTGCAGCTTTCCTGTTTTGAACAGTATGGACATTTATTACAACCGTTTTATTTCGATTTATCGTTAGGGAGTTGTTTTTGGACCGTCCAGAAAGCAGCTTAGCAGTTTCATCAATATTTTGCTGGAGAGATTCTTTAGTTTCAACTTTAATTAATAGTGTTGTATTATCTGCAAAGAGAATTTTATCACGTGCCTGAACATTTTCATTCAAGTCATTGGAAAAAGGATTGGTCCAAAAAACGAACCCTGTAGAACCCCATATTTAATATTATTAATGTTTGATAAATGCTGTCTCTCTGATTATAAATTAAGATGATCAACTTTTTCCTTTCGTCAAGATACGGTCAAAACGACCTGTGAGATGTACCCCTGGTACCACAGCGATAAAGCTTTTAAGGGAGATTTTGTGATCTACTACAAGCTTTAGACAAATCAAGGAGAGTACCAGTTACATTCTCTTTGTTATCAATAACTTTACTATACTGTTTACATATTCACAGATAACTGTCTGGGTTGATTTTTCTACTCTGTGAATTGAGTAATATCTTATTTCTTTTCTTCTTATGTTCGCTTTCTCAATTCCGGGAATATGCGGTTACCATGGAGGATGTACCGCCATATGAGAAGTTTGATGGGAAGATGAACTGGAGTGGTTTTCCATTTCCTTCCCCAGTGTGCGTGCCAGGCTTAAATTCCCCATACGACGGACGAATCACCATCAACAGTACTGTATGCCCTCACTCCATACGCACTGCAGAGAGGTTTGGTAACAGTCCCTCTACTACCATGCGGGGCAAGTACTGACGCTAAACATTTCCTCCACTACCAGCAAACACTGTGTCAGCTCTGGACACCATCACGGTGCCTTACCCAACTGAGCCAATGGAGAGGGATTATTTCTATTTATGTAATGTGCTCAGAAGGGATATTAATATTTTGTCCATGATGGACTTGTATAATCAGCGACTGTGATATCAAATTTGGTTGATAATTGAATACAGCGACCAGTCACTGTGACTGATCACTGTATTCAATTATCAACAAAATTTGATATTAATAAGTTGATAGTAACATATGCAGTCGGATGGTCCGATACCTCACATTTTCATCATCGTATTTTACTGGTACTAGAACTACAGCAATATAATAAATATTTTATGCTTCCACTACAGTAAATTTCTTTAAATCTTCTAAAGCCTTTAAGTTGCACTCAGCACAGAGGCTCATGAAGAAGTCACCTCTTATCGATGTTGACGTAAAATCTTGAAGATACCTAAAATACTAGCAATTACTAGAAAATTTATTTTTTGATGTATCAACCTCTTCATTTGTTGAAAACTCTAAGTGGAGAGTGGTGTGGCTATTCCTCTGCAATTCGAGTCGTGACTGGACTTGGGGAAGAGTCGTAACGAGAAGACGCAGCGTTTCTCGCAACCTGAAAGCTTCTCGGAGTCGTGGAAGAGTCGCTTTTTGTTTTTCCACGTTTGCTGCGCGATTCAGAGTTTCTCTCACGTCTTACAAACAGCCGCAGGCTGAATGCGAATTCGGCGTCCGGACTAACTGTCACCACTTAATAGCCGGTGGGAATTTCCTGCCACTGTGCTCGGTGACGAAGGGATCTGGTGAGCGGAACCTCCGCTCTGCATACCGGGCAGGGGCACAGTGTTTTGACACTGCGCCCGACACCACCAAGACGTAAGTACTCAGAGCCTGTGCATAGCTCAACGATGTATCGTATTTCACATTGTATATTAGACCATGTCCCCCGCTATAATGCCGGGTAATTCTTCAAGTGGCTTAGGCCCACGGCGGGGGCAGCTGCTGGTTAGCTAGGTACTTTTGCGGTCGGCCTAGACTTGATGACCGAAAGGTCTGGTACCCTCTTAACCTCACCACATCCTATTGGATATAGCAATGGAACTGCTACTACACCCTAACTTTGCATTACCATGTTGAATCGAAGTACAAACTTACCTTCTTTTTCTCCATAACCATTAAAGAGGTAGGTACTTTTTTCTGAGAATTTAAAGTGTGGTAGTTTCCCCTTTCCTTTCCCAGAGATGAAAGTCTATTTATGTATTTATTTTTCTATATTGATGACTGTGTTTTGAGTATGTTCAGTGCATTCCGTTATCTGACGGTGAAACTTCTGCTCCTTTGAATCCTGCTTATCCGAACCATTCAGCGGGTTACGCTCAACGTCGCACCGACGGACATTTAACCGTAGGCTCTCACTCCATATCCCACATCTCATCAGTATGAGATGTGGGATTTCAGGAAAATCTTGTGATTGGGATCTTTCACCACCATGTTTCCAACCCTGCCGGCCAAGTCCTGAAGACAAGAATTTCTTCCACCACCAGGATTTTTAACTTTACAATTACGATAATCCAAAATGTATTTATTTACGTGACTGAAACTAGTGTAAACTTGTTGTTAAAACGAAATAATCGCTTATTTTTATTTATATTCCTGCTAATAATATAAACAGTATAGTTACTAAGCGGACTGCACTACTTTCGGAACCCACGCGAAATTGGTACTAACCTATTGGAATTTGGTTTAATTGCTTCGTCAACGTCAACATGCCCTCTTCACGTTTTGCGCTCTTGCTTTGTGGAAAAGTCGCTATAAATGTAATTTAAAATGCCGAAATATGACAGGCTGAGCACCTGCGAAATACTATCAGCATTACAAAAATAACATAAATAATTATCGGTGCAGTGTTCTTATCAACTTAAACAGTTTCGTTTCGTCACAGAGTTCGTGGTTAGGTTAAAGTACGGCCTGGACCAAGGGAAAAAAATTTACGAAATTTTCGTTCTGCGGCATACATCGCGTATTTGTTTACAGCGGAAGCAATTGATTATCTCTGATTACTCGTTTCTATATAAGATCACCGTATTACAACTGGGATAAATATTGTCTGTTTGTGAATTTTGTGCTACTTTTACATTTACAATGGAGAAAAGCTGAAACGGCAAGAAAACATTACAACAAAGGATTAAATCAACATTTTAAGAGAGTGTCACTGATTTTTCAACGCTGGCGGCATCTAACGACTGTTCGTCGCTGTCATATTTTGGCATTTTTAATTAAATTCCTGGCAAAGCAAGAGCGCAAAACGTGAAGAGGACATATTGAAGAAGCAATTAAACCAAATTGCAACAGGTTAGTACCAATTCCGCGTGGGTTCCGAAAGTGGTGCAGTTCCCGTTAATAATCACGTAATTATTTTTGTACATTCAGATTAACATTTCTTCTTGTTTCTCTAATCATTTTCACATTTTAATCACACCTCAGTCCAATACATACTGTCATATATTGCGATAACTTCTCTGCAACCGAACTTCAAAGACTCCGCTCTGCTGAGTCAGCGCTGCCAACATTAGTCTCTGGTTTCAAAGAAATGACGTCTACTAAAAATAAAATCTGGCACAAGAGTTATTAACGTTCAATTTGAATATGAGATGTTTCCTTATAGACTTCGTAGCCTTCTTCCCGTGGTCACTATTCAAATATCTCTGCTTAAGTACTGACGATTTAATGTCTCATGTTGTCTCTCAATCAGACCTGTTCTATTTTTACGCTAATAGTGTTCTGTGGGATGACTTTTAACGTTCGCTCTGCGGTAATAATTTTATCTTTAGTGATTCGTCTTTATATCTGGAAGGAAAACTAATACTATACCTGAAAATAATTATCTTTATTTTTCATCAGGAAAACGATAGATTCTATAACCAAAATTAAAATTCACAGATTTATTAAATTGCATTGAACTTAATTTTTACAGGCACATATTTTCCTTGGCCCCAGACGCAACTGTAAAATTATTTGTATAATATGATTAATAGCTTTTCGGGTTATGCCGCGTTGTTTATTGAAATAGCTAACCTTTCGGCTGGTATCCTACAGCCTTCTTCAGAAATACTGTTTATGTTGACAAAGCAACAGTCGCCATCGCAGAGTAAAAGGCCGCTATCTTCGTTGATGTTGTTGTATTCCTTAAAATTTCTGCTGCCTCTTTCACACGACGAGGCCACCACTGATCTTCTCTCCACAGCCGCCTCGTGCCTTGAAATTGTATTTCATGCCCGGTGTTAATAGCATGGCGAACTACGGCGGATTTGTCGCTGTTGTTATATTTGCAGTGGCGGATATTTTCTTTAAGTCTCTCCGACACTGTGCGACCTGTCTCGCCGATGTAAACACTGCTACAGCTGCAGAGGATTTCATAAAAACCCGTAAGCTGGTGTGGGTGTAATCTGTCTTTTACCCTGGATAATGACTGACCAAGTTTGCAGTGAGCTTTATAGACGATTCGCACCTCCACCCGCTCAAACAGTTTCCCAATCCGGTCAGTGATACCATGTATTTATGAAAGACAGGCGAATTTTCTTGGCACCTTGGTATCATGAGATAAGTTGATGACTTCCATGGGTTTTTTAGGTCTGAAAACCCTTCTGATGTCTGATTCACTATAGGCGTTGGCTCGGAATATTTTTATAATAGTCTCCATTTTTTACTTCAGACTTTCCAAGTCACATACTGTCTTCGCTCTTAAGTTCAATGATGTTAATACGGCTCTCTTCATTGCCGGGTGATGGTGCGAAATGGCGTGAAGATATCTATATGTTGTGGGCCGCCTTGCGGTACACCGTATGATCCAATTGTCCATCTTGGACCCTTGGATGGGCACTATTCAGGTGGTGTAAGAACTCATGCAAATTCTCCTTACCGTGAGGCCAGATGACATAGGTATCATCAACGTACCGAATCCACTTTTTAGGTTTAAGGCGCGCGTTGTTAAGAACCTCCGTTTCGAATGCTTTCATAAATATGTTGGCAGCTACAGGGGAAAATGGCGAGCCCATGGCCGCACCTTCAACTTGAGCATAAAGTTCACCACCATATTGGAACACAGTTGACTTAAGGCAGAACTCAGTCAGGTCCTTGTGCGAGAAGTTTAGCACGTATTGCAGCAACGGCTTCGTCTACCGGGACGTTATTGAATAATGAAACTACATAAAAACTCTTTTCTAGCGTCAGATCATCAATAATTTGTATAAAATAAGCTGAGTTCTTTACAGCTGATCTGATATCTCCCGTAAGATGTTTCAGTTTACTGGCAACATACCGCGCAAGTGGGTGTGTAGATGAGTTTACCGCGCTCACAATAGGACGTAAGGGAACCTCTCTTTTGTGCACTATTGTTTGCATTATAGTTTCGCAGCTCCTTCCGAACCGCTATCAATGTAATCACTCTTGGTCATATTTCTCTATCACCCTTCTTACATAACACTTCCATCATAAAATCACCAGCTCAGTATAATCGGTTCTTCTTAAAAATCACCATTTCCATCTCAGTCCGTTCATCTAAAATAGTCTTCGTTGGTACCTCCTTAGCGTCTTACTACCATAGATGCTTCCAAAAAGAAATTTCTTTTTAATATTCGTAATATTAATATCATCAATAATATCTGAATTTTTATATTTAATTGTAAGCTGACGTGGCACGTGTCCTTTGCAACTGGAACCAGCTAATCCTGTGCCAGGCGCCAGTCTCCATCACGGAGCTGAAACCAATCGAGCCAACGGGAAGGGATATAAACTTAAGAGTAAAAACATAAATCATACAAATTTTTTTATTTGTTTATTTCTTAAAGCGATATATATATATATATATATATATATATATATATATATATATATATATATATATATATATATATATAATAGGGGAAGTAACATCCAGGTGCCCTCACTCTCCTTTAACATTCTATCTCCTTTTTTATTTATTCAGTTATTATTAATATTTGTTGTTACTCATTAACTTATTTATCTTCACTATCCTTTTAAGCATTATAATATTTATAATAACCAGTTTATTGTTTCCTAAATCGTAATTGTCTATGATATAACATGACCATAGACATTATTTGTTTCGCCTACCGCATTCCCAACATCCAGCATTCCTTTTATGTCAGTCACGTGATGGGGGTTTGTGAATGCACGCTCGTCGTTTCGTCAAGCAGTTACATTATGAAGGGATCTCCAGAAATATTGTAAATGGTGTTCATCTAGGTTTCTTCTGTGCTTTCGTACCCCTTCTGCCTTCAATTTGGTTAGTGTTGGGTATATATTCACTATTCTTTTTATCACATTGCCTAAACGCATATAAATCTATATAGTTTTTCTTCTATACATCTAACAATCCAGTCAGAGTCTCTAAAGTCTCCTTTTGCTTTTCTTTCTATCATTTATCAGCGCTTTACCTCGTGTCAACATTCCGAGTGTTTTTAGCGACGATATTATCTAAGGAAAGTGACTTTTGCTTATTTAATTTTTGTGGATATCTTTCCGTGGTTAGAATTCCGCGTTAAACTAGTTCTGGAGGAAAGATACTGGTCGTTCTATCTCTGACACAAGGGCTTTCTATGACTCCTTTGGGAGTATCGAACCAACATTCGGGGTAATGGTCAAAGTTATTTTTCATACATACAACAAATCAGTAATGGTAAAAAAAAGTCTATACACTGCAGAGATTTCTGAAAAAAATGGGTAATTGTTAGAGAGAGTAACTCGACTGTTTTTTTAATATATTTTTTTTATTATTATTTGACGTCAATTCACTCAAAAACTACTGCATGGATTTTGATGGGTCTCAAACATTTTACAGCCCATGGTCCCAGGATTAAACCGAGGTACATTTAATAGTGATGCGATGGCTTGAAGGAGGTCTCGGGCTGGAGTCGCCGCCCCGAGTGATGTAGCGTGCTGAATGCCAGAGTCTGTAGTCGACGTGACTGCCATGTAGAAGCGCTGGACGCGTGCGGGAAGCTGCTACAGCACTCGAGGGAATAAAGGTACTCGTATCTCCGGTATTCAAGAAACCAACAGCGACAGTGTGGTAGAACTGGTGCAGTTGCCCTAGGTTGTAGATCAGTACTTACTTTACTGTTACTTTTTCGTGTCCGGAACTAGGTGCCTAGCCCAGTATTGAGCTATGTCAAATGTTTGTTTTCTTGTGAGTCCATAGGTCGTCGGGGGTAGCAAGATAATTTGGGCGGACATCAGGTGTTCATTACTTTATGTTTTTCCACGGTCGCAGTGTACATCATTTTCATATGTAACACCCCGTGTCATAAATGTACAAAGTGAGACAACAGTGCAGTAAGTGATTTGTGTATGTGAATGTTTCTTTGCTTAATTACATATAGCAGTATCTGTTTATGAAAGTTTGTTAATCAAATTACTAATTTACAGTATATATATATAAAAAAAACAGCCTATCTAATACATTCTTACACAATGTTAATTTATGGTAATTAACTTTAGTGAAATTTGATAAGTTTATGTGTTACAAACTAGTTTTACATCCTGAACAATATTTAGCTATTATTTTCAAACTATAATTTTATCTTAAGTACCTCTTGTAATATATTGGAAATATGGGCCCAGAGTAGAAACTAGGTGCTGGGCTATTATGTATCAGGATATAAAAATAAAAATATATAACACCCCACATTGATAGGCTGATCTCTACTAGAGTTACAACTGTCCTAACACGGTTCAGTGTTGTTCATACCTTCCAGTTTAGAGATGAGCCACTGGACATTTTCGCTGTAGCTGGGTAGTCGAGCCTCTTCACAAACCTTCTTCGTGGTCTGAGCCTCCCGACAACTGACCGTTTGAGGTGAATGCAGTGTTCCACTCGCGATGCCAGTAAAATATGAAACCTTAACAGTTGTTGTGCAGTATATATGGAGGCTTTACAACTAAACATTGTCTATGGCACCAAAGTCGTGACATGTTCTTTCTGCAATATGATGATGTAATGAGTGATGATCCTCACTTTAGGAATGTATATTAGCTACATGCTTCATTTTTTATTCTTCTAATTTTTAACATTTCTTAAGCTTTTCTTCAAGCTGTATACAAATTTTTCTCACCTTTTTTTGCGGAAATTAATTCAGAGCCGAAAATTTTAAATGGCTTCGGTAACAAACAGTCGAATTTCTGTAATTGTTATTATTATTATTATTACTATCCTGTAAGCCGGTCAGAAATGACGAGTTGAGCGGAATGTTCTGGCAAGTCATTAGTTAGCAGTTGATAAACTAAATAAAATTGTTATAAAATAATGTTAAATTCAGTTCCCTGCACTTTACGCAGTAGCAAAAAGTTCAGTAGTCATCCTGGTTCAGGTTGCGTTTCAAGCCTGATCTAGTCATTCAACACCGGAATTTCTGGAACTGCAATTGGGTATACCCCTACCGGTTGCAGCGAAGCTATGAGTGTGTAAGACATTAACAGTATAGTTTAGTTTGATTGCGATGGACTGCACGCCCCAGTGGAAATTTCTCTACACACCCATTTCCCCCTCTCTTGTACCCGATTACGTTTACCATTTTTGGATTTTAATTTTAAATTCTTTCAGCGTTTCTTGTAAATTATTCATCATTTCTCTTCGTAATTTACTGCAATCACTGATCCCGTTAGATACTGTAATTAATATTATCTCACTGTTCACGAAATGTAATATTATGATCATATTCAGTTATTAAATAGATGTAATTATATAAACTAACATTAAAATTTTAGTGTTAAAGGGCAAAGAACGACAACCATCGCGAATAAGAGGATCTTTGGTTAGCAGTTGTTCAAGAAAGATGGTTACAAAAAGAAATATGAACGATATAACGATTATAACTTTGAAACGTATGATTGCCTCCCATTATTTTATTATTATTATTTTTTTTTTTTAATTTAATTTTTTTTTTTTTTTTTAACCCCTGCTCTTCGTATGTTTGTGCACTTACTCACACAACAGACTATTACCTTTTATCTGGCATCGCAATTAAACTTTCTTTTAACACTAGAAGTTCAAAAAAATTCAAATTCAATTACTTATTTGGTATTTTCAGTTACTTTTAACAGTATAAGCTCATATAAAGTCAGTACAGTACACTTATTCAATTGAATTTTTCTGATTAGCTAGGCAGAGCTGTTGTGGTAGGCCATAACCGAGACTCGACGAAGGTTGCCGGATCATGGAGGTGAGCACGCCGTCTCTAGACAATTCATTTTACTAAAGAGATTACAATATTTACATGATTTTAACACGCTTGTTGATATACAGAACTTTTATGAATGTCTCACCATGAACTGGATATGGTGGCGAATATTCTGGTCAACTAATTATTCAAATTTTTTGGTAAAATTAATAGATGTTTAGGTCGTTATTAAATAATATGAAGATAGCAGAGTTTTTTTTCATATAGATATCAATCATTGTCCACGACTACAAGTTAGCACTTGATTTCAGGCATAAAGAAGCAATACAATTTTCTTTTTTGTTTTAAGAGTATCGTACAAGTAGGCCTATATAGGCTACTTTATATAATTGTATTTTAATTAATATGAAGGAATTGAATTTATTTTTTCATTTTCCGGTATCGGATCTCTTCAATTGACCGTCATACATTTTCTGTACAATAGATTCCAGGTTTACTAACACTGCTGTAAAAATTACCTGAAAAATAGTAGTCTTCATATTTGAATTCACCATCAATGAAACAGACATATAAACTACAATTATTTTACAAATATCAACACAAATAGTTTACTCAGAATTTATAATTCAACAATAATCAGTTGCTTATCTTATGTACTCCGTTCAATACATATACTTCTATTTAAATATGTTAATGAAAAATTATTTATACTATCATTCTTCTTCACTGGCCAAAGCTTATAGTTTCAAATACCAAAATTAATTTTACGGTCATTCCTACAAGTTCCCGGAAATTCATGAAAGGAGAAGGATATTCGATGTTTATGCTATGTTATCTGTATCAGTTTAAACATAACCTAAGAATTTTTTTGGCTGAAGATACGAAGCAATGAAGTTTATTAGAAACTCAGGAAACGTTTACACTAAACTTACGTAATCCCGAAATGTATCAGTTAAATAAATAACAGTTATCCGTTTTTGAAATAACACTTTCCATCATTTAAAGTAAAACACATTTATTTAAACAAAAAATCCTATTAAAATATTCCGATAATCTAACCAGACTAAGGTACTGATATCATGAAGAATATCATTAAAATGATCGTTATTCGTTTTTCCTTAGAAGCTTTTCCAGAATAAATTCCTGCTCCCATCATAGATGATATCTGTCGTTTTTGAAGGACGTTAAAACTAGTAGACTATTTACAATGTCTTTCATGCATCACAACTTCCAAACGTAGTCGAGCCAAACCTTCACCAAATTAGAGACGACATAGCCACGTCATCGCCATCTATAGATCCTAAAACGAAGTGTAATCTTCACGGTTTCTCCGCCGGAGAGTGTTTCTGAAGGACGAGCTTCCGGCGGCTAGCTCTACCGCCATCTTCAGGTCTGGGGTTCCTACTGTGACAACCAGAGCTGTACACAACCGTGGAGATTCAGCAACACGCCGGGAAAGCCTTCGTTCACACGAAGTAAAATTGTTAAACTGAGGTTTCACTAATGTGTTGGACGATCATTTAGTAACCTGCTGTATTCTGAGAACCGGATTGGAAGTAAGAAGTTGACTCTTGTAATGGGAGACCTCATGGGGAAGTGTTCGCACGATAGCAGCAGTTAAGACAGAAAAATGCTAATGGGTCCGCGAACAATGGAGAGTGTGTACGTCAGCGCAGCTGCCGGAAGATTCCTGGATGGTGAGTGACGGACTGGGGGTAGGCGATTGACACGCTGGGCACGCCCACGCGATCGCATCGCCCAACACTGACCTCAGCCACCACAGTAGTACCGAACTCCCTCATACTATAATGTATGCCGTCTCTTTAACATGTTTCTCTCTCACCGCTAAAAGCCAGTGAAACAGCCCCCAGCAGTTCTATCATTACCGTGGCGCTACAATCTGATGATGAATTATTGTAGAACTCGACGAAATAAATCGAAAATGAAGAATAAGATTTTTTGATATCTCGCTTGGTTTTCGAGCTATAGGATGTTAAAAATCAGTTCCTTGAGCTTTTTTAGACGTTTCTTCTAGTCCGTATTTCAACCTAACAACAAACACTAGAAAGAAAATAAAACACCTGTAGTGCATTTCCACCTTGTAGATATAGTGGTTTTGGTGGGTTTTTTCTTCTGGTCCAGGCCGGATCTCAACCCAAGCTCCTCACTTTTGAGATACAATATCTCGAGAATTAAGCGAGCCGAGATATCAACAACAAAAAAATCCTCCTTTATTTTCGATTTGTCTCGTCGAGTCACATACGAATTCATCATCAAATTTGGCTATGGCGAAATGTTTCTTCTGGCCCAGGCCACATTTCAACCTCATCACGGTTTCCCAAATCACTCCAGGCAAATGTCGGGATGCTTCCTTCAAAAGGCCATGACCGAATTCCTTCCCATTCCTTGCCCCCCCCCATCCTCTCCCGTCTCTAAAGACCTCGCTGTTAAGAGACGTTAAGCAATTAAAAAAAAAAAAACTCATCACGTCAACTTTGTGTTACAATATTTTGAAAACTAAGCGATATACCAAAAAAAAAAAAAAAATTATCTGCGGCGCCACGGTTATCGTAGAATCCCCCCCGCCCCCCTCAGGCCCAGGGGATGAAGGAAACTGTCGTATTCTAATTAACAGGAGATCGTCACACCCATCATAAACACATAGTACCTCGGCAGATTGGATGATCAAAAATGAGATCGCTGTAACGCGGATCATTCATTCCAAGGTTTTTAAATGAAAATACCGTCTCTTAACGACTGTTATTTTATTCCTGTACGTTCAGACACGTTTCGCCCTTGTGGACTGGGGCATCATCAGTGACTGTCAATGTACGTACATCGTGTTGTTCGGAAATTTCCGTCATTTGTATACGTGAATAAATTTTAACAAAGTGCACTCTACTTACGGACGCCTACGTAGCTCAGGCGGCAGAGCGCGAGACTGCGGCCCTGACGGCCGGAGTTCGATTCTCGACGAAGCCGAGGATCTTTCCTTGAAGCTGGACATCCGGAACGGCTGCTCAGGTCCACTCAGCCTGCCATCCAATGAGTACCGTGGAGGAAACTCCGCGGAAATGTAAAGAACGGCCGGAGCGTGGCGCTGACCCAGTCACATCCATTCTAGTGCCGAAGGTTGTAATGGGAATGCGGAGCTATAGCTCTGTGAATCATACGGCAAGCGGCAGGATCCATAGGGACTTCTGACCTTTACCTTACACTCTGCTTACGATTTTTGATACAAGCAGCCACATGTTGGTCAGGAAATAGCTCTAGTTACACTTTTTCGTACAACACACCTTGCTTCTGTTCTGCATTGCTCCTTTTTTTTTGACAACGTCATTATTTCACTGTTTTTAAATGGTCACAATTCTTAATCTCATTTTGTTTAGTGGTCATTTTGATTATTTTACATGTACAGTAGTGCCAACTTAATACTTTAGGTTATGTTATAATATCTGTGTCTGTGTTTATTAAAATACATCTCTGTTTGTCTAATGGTGTCAGTAATTGTGATTTGATGATGTGTGTGTGTGTGTTTTTTTTAATCTTAATGTTTCATGTGTATTATTTAATGTTTTGAACAGTGTTTCATTAGTTAAATGAGTGAATTCATTAACCACTGTTTGATTCTATGGCATGGCTTTGTGACTGTGTTAACTTTCTTGCACTGTAAATAAGTGTTTTTTTGTGGTTGTTAATTTTCAGTAATTTCATATCTGTCTGTATTGTGGTGGGTTGATTGTTGTGGTCTAGTAAGTGTTGGGAAAATATTGAGTGATTTGTGCATATAATGGCTCTGCTATGTTCTTTATATCTCGTAGTGAAGTTCCTAGTTGTCTGTCCTATCTATTTTGCTTGACATTGTTGGCAAGTGAGGTTCGTATATTCGTGCCAATCTCTGTAAACACCTACCGAAATAATGTAATTTAAGCCCATAATGCCGGCCCCTATGGCTCAGTTAGTTGAGGTACCATGATGGTGACCAGCACTGACGCGGGGTTAGCCCTGACGACGTAAGAAATTTTCATCATCAGGACTTGGATGGCAAAGTAGAAAAGGATATGAAGCACAATTCCTAATTACTAGATTGTGCACCAAATTGGTAGATTAAATCCGAAACTTCTTCGCAGTGCGTATGGAGTGTGGGCGTTCGACACTGTTGATGGTTATTCATCCGTCGGTTGGGGACGTTAAGCCTGGCAGCCCTGATGTCTTTCGGAAGAGTAGGTCTGAATGGGCCGGTACTGGGCTTCACCCTCAGCCTTCCTTCATCTCTAATCTACACACAAACAACAGTGAACACACACACTGTCACAGGCATCTACACTTACAACAACACTTACGAATACTGTCACACTGGGGAAGGAAAGGGAAACGATCCTAGTTCATATTTTCAGTCTTTCCCGTGAAGGATTAAACATCCCCCATGGCAACCGCCTACGCTCGACACGTGCAAGGCATTCATAAGAAGAAACGAAGCCCATGATCCCGAAAATAATTTCTGCTGGAGAATTACTGTGGATTCATACATTTTATGGGCTAGATGTCAAGGGTGATAAAGAACTGAACCTAAATCGTATAAGTTACAAGCTATTTGTAAGAAAAATTGCGAGGATCCGCTTGATTGATTCGGAGGATTTTCGAGCAATTATTGTACTTTGCATGGTCCCGAAAGCAAAATCAATGACTTTGATCCAACACTGTGTGTTGGGGACTTCTATACGGTTAAAAATATATATTTGTTGTCTTACTCCAATGGTACAAATGAGATTTCTCCCTGCCGGTGGTAGAATGACGTTATGTTGTAACTTGTGAGGTGATTCAAAGGTATCTAAACCCTTTATAAGTACAATACCGGCTGTTAACCGCGAACACGCTAAAAAATCCACAGATATTACACCAAAATGATAGGTAGTATCCATTTGCAAACGGATGAATGGTTTAATAACTTTTGTCAGAGCACTTCGTGAGGTAAATGCGATCCACATTATAGATATCAAATCCAGAAGTATTGAGGAATGGGGAGAAAGGGGGGGGGGATGAAGAAGATATGTTTATACTTGTATATACTTACGGTTCGCGTAAAATTTATCTGGATTTTAATAAACTTTCCTGTCAGTTATCTTCTGTAAAAAAAAGTTCTTAGGTAATGTTGTCACTTGGTTTCAGCAACTGCTACAGAGAATACAGGGTAAACATTTAATTTAAATGAACGTCACATTAGTTTTTATATACCTCTGTCTCGCATTATAAACTTTATCTCTGATACACAACAAACAATTACCTTTAGCTTTCATCGCAATTACGCTTTATTTGAACAATGTAAGTGCAAATAAAACAAAATAAAATTACTTATTTGAAATTTACATTTCCTTTTTACATTAGAAACGTAAATAAAGTCAATACAGTAATTCATTTGAATTTTGCTGATTATTCAAGCAGCGCTGTGGTTGCGATTGGTGTAACTAAAACTTCTGGCATTATCGAGACTCGCCGTAGATCATTTAGGTGAGGTCTCCAGGCTCAAACATTTTACTAAAGAAGATAAGTAGTTCCAGATACATCGTATACTCTCAAACCTCGCCATATTTTTGAAAAAATTCACACAAAAGGAGCCCTAACATTAATGCACTTCAGACTTACATATTCTGACATTTGATTTCACCACTTATGGGTTTTTTAAATTGCGAATGGGACGTAATAATGATCACCTTGTACTCTTTGCTAGTATCCAGTTGTTTCCGAACGAGTTTCGAGGTACTAAAAATCAGAAACACTGCATTAAGCGTTTTTATTGGCCATTTAAGCAACACGACATTAATTCGCCAGACAGATGAGGTGGTCGCGTGCCCAGCAGGCTGTTAGTCGCACACTTGCTCTTTTTATTCTAATTTTTTTTTCGCGCTGTGCTCCCTGCGCCAGATGTCTGGTCCACAGACTTGCGTCATCTGCGTAGCGGTCTGTAGCATTTACGTCGTCCGAAATTCTAAAACGAAAAAGTTGCGTTTTGGGATCTCATTAAATGACAGAGCACAAGTAAATCAAACGTCGGAATTATTTGCTAGTTCACCCCTTTGACGCTGGATTGTCCACTACACAGATTGCACGTCAGCAAAAAATGTAGCATTTGAGTAGCTAGTATGATTAAACGATTGTACTACGGGAATACACCCCAAAGTAAATGGACAATTATTAACCTTCATTCTAGAGTAAATTTCTTTATAAATTAATACCTGCGAGTTTTGATGATGAATATGAATTCGTACTTTACCCATTCGACTGTCTCCTTTTTTGTTCTGGATTTATACCCCGTTGACAGAAGTCATTAGAGGCGGGAAAGGACTGGCGGCAAGGAATAGAAGGAATTCGGTTACGCCTTTTAAAGAAACCATCCCAGCATTCGCCTGGTGTAATTTGGGGAAACCATGGAAAACCCAAATCTGGTTGCCCGGACGGGGACTCGAACCCGCGTCCTCCCGAATGAGAGGCCAGAACGTTAACCGTTCACCTACCACGCTCGGTGATGTCCTCTCAAATTCGAGGCCAGGGCGTTACCGCTATATTAATCAGGTGGTAGGCCATATTTCCGCAGTTGTTGAACAATAATTTGATAAATAACAAACAACTGTTTTGGTGAATTTTGTTTTTATTTAATTCCTCAGACGCGTTTCGGCCTTGTGATGTAGGATATCTTCAGTGGAGATATATTGGTATTCCTCACATGCCGGTCTGGAACAGCACTTCACACACTTTCACATGTCACTATTCATTGCAGTTTCATTTGAGCGTTATATTACTAGTTGTTTTTATGCTGCACTTGTTGTTGTGAATATTTGCTGTTGATTTACACATGTGTGTTACACAACCAGTTTCGGTGGTTTCCGTATTGTGAATTACTCCTCCATGATAACTTTCTTCGGAAATTTTAACCACCTTGGTTTCCCCAGTGGTGGAAGTGTAGGTATGTGTTACCGTTTTGTGTGGATCGCTGTCATGTGTTTATGTGTGTTGTTAGCGGTGCGTGTGAATGAGAGATGAAAGAAGGAAGAGGATTAATCCGGTGCCTACTCTTCCGAAAGACGTGAAGTGGCCGCTAAACTTAAAGTCCCCATCCAATGGATGAGTCACCAGTGTCGTATGCTTAACTACATACACACTGCAGGGAGGTATGGAATTTAACCCTGGACTTTGGTCTTCCAGCTTGTAGCGAGAGCCTATTGCTGGCCTCTGGGAAGCATAAATTCTCTTACTTGTGCGGTTGGGGGTTATTCTGTTTGTGACTTGTGATCGTTATGTTGGAAATTGGGTATCGTGCAAGCATTCACGTATCTGGCTATATAAAATGTTCCACGGCTAGTACTGACGACGCAGCGATAAGTTACTGACTGTTGTATTTATAAGTTGCTGTCTATCAGCTAGTGACAAGGGCCGTTAGCAGCAGGCGTTCTGTCTAATCTACCTCCCACCTTTCTGCATCTCACTTTCCGGTTTCTCCCTCTTTTTTTCCGAATAGCGGGATGATTGCGTTGCGTCCCCCCCTCCTCGATAAAAAAACGCAGCATCTGCTGCTTAAATTCCTATCAATTTGGACCGGGCGGCGAGCTGTTGTGGCAGGTGGCGGGGCAGATGTTGCGGCTGGCACGCGTTCTCTCCTCTCCTCTCCTCTCCTCTCCTCCCCGCACTTCCTCGCCGTCTCTCTCTCCTCCGCCCGGCTGACGCTGGCACGTGACCAGCGGCCCGGGCTTCGTCTGCAACAGTCATAGGAAGGGGCCATCCATAAATTACGTCAGACCAATTTCATGATTATTTTGAGTTTCCACCCCTTCTTGTCACACTTGTGTGCCCCATCCCCTGGTGTGACGTCACATATTTCGCAATTTTATATTTGGAAAATATTAAACCAAAACAACACTTAAAAATTATTTATATAATTCTATTTAAAATATTTTTCATAAAATCAACAATAAATCAAACATTTTAGAAAACTGACAAAACAGAACAAATCAAATGAACGATACAAAATTTAATATTCTTGTGTCCACGGACTTTGAACCCATTCCTTTATATTATTTATGACTGGCATACCAGTCACTTCGTTCTCACCGAGCGTGGTGGTGTAACGGTTAGCGTTCTCGTCTCGCATTCGGGAGGACGCCGGTTCGAATCCCCGTCCGGGCATCCAGGTTTGGGTTTTCCATTGTTTCCCAAATCACACCAGGCAAATGCCGGGATGCTTCCTTCAAAAGGCCATGGTCCCATTCCTTGCCCCCCATCCTTTCCCGTCTCTAAAGACCTTGCTGTTAAGAGACGTTAAAAAAAAAGCACTTCTTTCTCTAGTTGAATGATGTTAGAGACATTTGATGTGTCAACATCTTCTTCACGATCTTCATCCAACGATATAGCATCAACATCGTTAACAAACAAAGAACCTTCCCTGTCACGTTTAGTTGGAATTCTTTGAGGACAAATCTTTGTGATGGGAAAAAACCTCTTGTTGCCCCTTGTGTGATTGCTTGCGTTGGTTAGTGGCTTTGTAAGATAAATGATGTAGACCACAGATGCCACACGATCGTTTGAATAAGTATGCGGAAGTCATATTTTGTCAAAACCTCAAAGGCGGTATAGCCGTCCGGCGTATGTCAAAGGCGACCGAGGCGAGATACCTTCCGTACAGCAAGCGTGAACTCAAGTGGCCGCCGTGTGCAAAAAAATGATACTAATTATACATGTGACGTCACGAAGCTTATGATCCCCTCCCCCCTTTGTCACATGATGTCACACGACGTCACACGATGTCACACTTTAATGACCTTCTCCCTTCCTCTTACCGTGTGACATAATTTAAGTATAACCCCTAAGAGAGCTGGTAAATATTTTTGGGTAGCTATTTGGGCACCTTGAAAATTTGTATAACACTTTCTTTGTAGTTTCTAGGTACAAAGTCGAAGACCTGGCTAATCGGTAGTGAGGCATAGCCGATTTATTAACTTTTCAAATATTTATTTTCTTTCAAAATTGAGTTTAGTAAATGTTTTAAAAAATGTATTTGAGGCGTATTGAGATTTGCACAAAATAATATTTACATTTAGAAAAAAAAAATATTTTTGAAAATACAGGCCATTTTGATGTGACCTTTTACCTGCCTGGTGATCGGGAATGCTAGCGAGGGGATTGTGGATCCAAGCAAGGTTGGCCATTTAAGTATTGATTGCAGAGTTCATTTCGATATGTTTTGAGGAAAATTAATAAGATTTGCTGTAGGTAATTGTTTGTTCTGACCTTCAGCATTATAAAGTTTTCGAATAGTCGGAGCAATTCTCACTTTACGTCCCCGCTGTCGATATCATAAAATTTGTTATGAAATGACTTTCTGTTGGACAATAGCTCTGACGTATGCTCATAAGGTGGAGAAAGAATTGCTTGTTGAAGACTTGAAACGTAAATGTCTTGGCAGAACATTTGATAACAATCTCAACTGAACAGCACACATTAGGAAAAGATTTCAAAATCTTTCACTTGTTGGAGAGAGTGACGAAAGGATGTACAAGAGAAGTAAAGGAATTAGGCAGCAAAACTTTGGTCAGACCATTGCTTGAAAATTGTGGTGTAGTATGGGAGCCCCATTTTTGGTATCAAATACAGGAGTTGGAGGGTGTGCAAAGAAGGACTGCTAGATTTGTCTCTGGAAATTACCGTGGAACACAATCGGTAACCGATATGATAAAAGAGCTGGAATGGGATGCATTGGAAGACAGGAGGAGGATGAAGAGAGTCATGGTAGTGTAAAAGGCGTATATTGGTGATGAGGCGTGGAAAGATATTGTAATACATGGAAGGGAAGCGATGATCATGACCACAAGCTGGCACTCGACTTCAGGCACAAGGGTGTGGGAAGATTTTCTTTCACAGGTAAGGGATCAGAGATTGGAATAAGGTACCAAGAGAACTGATGAATAATTTACCAAAAAGGGTGAAAGAATTTAAAGTTGAAATTTGTAGGGGTCAGAAGTAGGTGGGTACAGGAAAGAGGGAAAAATGTGTGTGTAGGTAAATTGCCACCAGAGTGTGCGCTTCATCGCAACTAAATTAAATTAAATTGTAGTGTTGTTTAATTCAAGTCGGCCACAGTGACTGAAAGAAACTGAAATCATTGGTGAAAGCCATTACCACAAGGCTACCAAATTTGTGTTCTTGTATTATTGATAAACCAGATCATGACTAACTTGTGTTGTGTTTGTGACCCTCCAGAGAGCACTTACCAGTGTACTGCAGAGTATGTAGGTCACTGTGCGTCCCAGCTGGAGCAGAGGTCTGTAGACAGAGAGCCAGTCAAATGTGTGTATCCAGCTGCTTCCGTCCCTACCAGTGTAGCGGTAGTGGCTTCGACTATCGCGCGAAGTCACGACCAGGTGAAATAATCGCCCCACCCCAGTGTAGTATTTCCGCAACTTTCAAGCTGCTCCAGATTTTGGCCGTGGGAATTTCTGACTATCCGTAAGGCGATCACGTAAAATAATAAAATTACAGGCATCAATATATTTTTGCATCTGTCTACGCAGATGTAGCAGATACAACGGTAACATTAATTCATATTTTGTCCATGATGGATTGGTGGAAATCCACAATTGTGATATCAAATTTGATTTGATATAGAAAGCAGCAACGAGTCACAGTTTGTTGTTATTATGTTTATTCAACCATTACCGGTTTCGAGTAAGATGCTCATCATCAGATGGTTTGCATTTTTAATGTATTTAGACATGCAGATGCAAAATTCGAGAGTGCGTCGTTAGATGTCTGAATATTTTTGAAAGGATATGACGTTATTTTGTGGAGACTCATTATTAAACAAACACACGGCACTAACACTGATGACAACTTCACTATTATGAGAGTCTGTATGGAACTTATGAGCACACCGTAAAGTTAGTACTGCATTTACGGATGTAACAAAGATGTTTATGCAAACCATCTGATGATGAGCATCTTGCTCGAAACCGGTAATGGTTTAATAAACATAATAACAACAAATTGTGACTGGTTGCTTCTTTCTATTTCAACCCCCCCCCCCCCCCAAAAAAAATCAAACATTAATTCAATTTCTAACGAAGGCAATTTTATCCCCACTTCATTCAAAAGCAAGAAATAATAACACCTTTCCAGTCATTCTTTTTCCACATCAATTGTCTGTTTACCAAAGGCTTGCCTAACTAATAAAAGGAATGTTTTTTTTATTATTTGTAATTATTGGAGTTTCCTGACTTGTAGGCGACGAAGTTATTCGATTCGAGAGAAAGTTATAGGCAAGGAATGAAGGGGAAATCGGGCATGAAGGAAACATCTCCACTTTTACTTATGGCTGTTTCGGAAGATTACAAACCGGACCTCAACGTCGATGAAGCGTACAGTAGTGCTAACCGAAATCTGCCCTCTCCCACTGACTCGGGGTTAGCTAGTCGACTAGTGTTGGAAAAATTTTCATCATCAGGACTTGCTGGACAGGGTAGGAGAGGTGGCGGTGCACAGTTTCTATCTATTCACCAGAGTGTGCGCCAGAGTTCTGGGTTAAATCACAAATCTCTCCGCACAGCGTATGGAGCGAGGGTATAGGACACTGCTGATAGTGATTCGTCCATTGGATGGGGAAGTTATGCCTGGCGGCCCTCGTTGTGTATTTCGGTGGACAACGCCTGAAATTGCTGGCAACGTGTTTCACACTATCCCTTCTTTCATCTCTCCCTCACCCCCAACAGAAACAACACTCTACACTGACTATCACAGTCATAAATACTTAAAAAACAGCTCTTACCAACACTGTCACACTGGAGAAGGTACGGGAAACCACCCCGTATCTTCTCTCTAGACCAGGGATGGCCAAACCACGGCCCGCCGTAGGTCAATCCGCGGCCCGTGGAGTTGGCTCATTTTACATATAAACTTTAACTTTCAACGGTCATATCAGACATTACAACAACTCCATTCGACTTCAACGCATTAAAATAACTATATTTTAATACTTCATTAAATATGTACGTTTCATTTTTAATGATTTCTTTCCTCTATAAAAGTACTCAAGTATTTTTTCCCAAGAAAGTAATACGTGCGGCCCGCTTGAAAATTCTATTTCTAAAATTTGGCCCGGCTGCTGAAAGGGTTGGCCACCACTGCTCTAGAATGCTCTGGAATAGAAGGATAAGGTGGAAGGATCTAGTTAAGGACGACCCGTAAAAAAAGGCTGCAAGAAGAGGACGTTGTAGACCGGAAATGGTGGAGAAAACTCATCAGGGCAGCCGATCGGTATTGTTGAGATCCCGTGGAGGGATAAACATCCCCTATGATAATCGCATACGCCCGGGCACGTGCAAGGCGTTCATCGAAGAAAACGGATGGTCGCCAAGGAGTGGTTAAGAATTCGATCATGGCCTTTTGGTGAAACCATCCTGACTTTCACCTTGAATGATTTCGGAAAAGCCAGGGAAAACGAAAATCTGTATGGCCGAATGCCAGGTTCGAGTGTTCCCGGTCTACTAGTATCGATAAAGTACAGAGAAGAGCCGCTTCCTTTGTGACAGCTATTATCAAAGTGTCACGGGCTTGGTGAGACGAGCAAAGTAGTTTCCAACTGAAATTATTTGGGGAAGATGGAAATATCCACTTGCATTTACGACTGGGGATAAAAACTTCACCGATCAATATAGTCGGGTCGCAACGATATTAGAGATAAAATCTTCTGGGAGGGACGGAAATCACGATACTAAGATGGCTATTGGGTAATTCTCTGAGGGACACACTTCGAAATGAAGAGATAAGAAAAGTAGCTCCAGTGGCTGATGCTAGTAAAGTCATTAGAGAGTGAAGATTATGGAGATACGGTACGGTCATATCATCCGAAGAGGTGAACAAGAGCCAATCAAAACAGCATGGGAGATCCTGTGGGAGGAAAGCGGTCTAGAGGAATAGAAGGATAAGATGGAAAGATCTAGTTAAGGACGATCCCGTGAAAAAAGTGCCGCAAGAAGAGGACATTGTAGACCGGAAAAAGTGGAAGAAACTCATGAAGACAGCTGATCCTTAATGTTGAGATAAGGTGTTGTAGAAGAAGATTTAGAGATAAAATGAGGAAAATAAGGTGTCTCACTGATGATCACACGCTTTCCTTCTCCTCTCTTGCTAGTAAGGAATGGAATACTCTGAGGAGAGGAGAGATTAATTCTGGTACAAGGCACCCTCTATCTCCCAAAGTTTTTTGAATTGCATAGTACAGATGCAGATAAAACTCTGTTTGAAACCAGTAACTACTAACATTCGCGATATCTTCATCCGAGTTATAGATAGTGGCGGGTATTAGAAGCAAAACCTTTTATTCGTATGGCAAATTATTATGAAACTCAACAATAGAATATAGGCGTTACTGTCATTTTCTTGAATCTATCATATTTAAAAGTCTGAAACAAAATAACTGCGCAAAACCGGTGTCTTAGAATGGAGATAAAAGTATGAGAATCAACTGAAGTGAAGAAGTTGATCTTCATAGCGTCTTCCGCAAGACAAACAAATGACCCAGTCACAAGGGCTGCAGTGGACAATCAAACGGGAATATCCGTCACATATTCGAAATGGAAATACGAACTTCATAATAATAATAATATTAATTAAATTGGCAATGGAGCACACTCCGGTATCAATTTCCCTGCACACCCATCTTACCACTTTCCTGCACCCTCCTACATTTTTCTTGTACAAATTTTAACTTAAAATTATTTCAACGTTTTTGCTAAATTAATTCATCATCCCTAACACCCTTACCTAAAAAAGAGAATCTTCCTACATCCTTGAGCCTGAAATCGAGTGCCAGCTTGTGATCATGAACATCTTTTCCCGTCCATGCATTTCTTTTCATTCTTACACCAATATCTTTCCATGCCTCGTCGCCGATCAACGCCCTGTACACTCCCATGATCCTCTTCACCATCCTCCTGTCTAGCAATGAATCCCATTCCAGCTTTTTTTTTTATCATATCTGTTACTGATTGCATTCTGCGATAATTTCCAGAAACAAATCTACCAGCCCTCCTTTGCACCCCCTCCAACTCCTGTATTTAATACTCGAAATCTGGGTCCCATACTACACTACCATATTCAAGCAATGGTATGACCAAAGATTTGTAACCCAATTCCTTTACTTCCCTGGTTCATATCCTCATCACTATCTCCAACAAGTGCAGAATTTTGAAACCTTTTCCTACTACCTGTCCAATGTGTCCTGCCCAGTAAAACTTGTTATCAAATGTAATGCCAATATATTTAAATTCCAAATATTCAGCAAGCAAGTCTTTCCGCACATTATAATCATAATCAACCTTTAGGTTTTTTTTATTTCTGTATCTAATAAGATGACTCTTCTTTGCATTTATCTTCATCCCATGTTTACCAACCAAACTAGATACCCTGTCCAGATCACCCTTCAGCTGTTTACAGTACTCTACCGGTTTGATCCTTTTATATAGCATTATGTCATCTGGAAACAACCTAGTTTCTGATACCAAACAATCAACACAATTATTCATTAGTATACTGAAAAGCAATGGACCAAATACTCTACCCTGTGGCACTCCCATTTTTACTTCCTCTTCTTTTGATACTGTATTTCCTACCCTAATTTTTTGTTTTCTACTTTTAAAAAATTCTTCTTCCCAGTAAATCACTTTCTCGTCGACCCCAATAGTTTTTTCATGAAGGATAAGTGTAACTATAGCAAGCCTGAAGTTGTATCAAGTTCAAATTTAATTAAATACGGTGATCCAGAAAATCGTGCATTAAACCAGCAACAAGCTTTTTAGGAAGAATCGCACGCCCCAGTGGCAATTTCCATATACTCGTAATTTTCTCCTTTCTTGTCAGCTCTAGTCGTTAATCTGAATGGGTACATGTGTTCGGTGATGGACTCGTATGTTGATTGTTGTAGATCGTCTGTTTCACACTCGGCTGCGCGCATTTTGCTAACGAAAGTCGAAGTATTTTTTCTCAGTTAAGGTAAGTCTGCTTTACTCAACGTAAATATGCAATTGTGATCGAGATTGAATAAACAAGCTTATGCTTTCGTATATTAATCTACAACAATATATTTACCATGGGTAGCTTATGTATCGATTAACGGTGCCTATATTCTTGGGTATTCCTTAAATGGACACGGGTGTCGAATTTAGTTTCCTCACTAAAAATTCAAATTCAAACATAAACTGCACGAACGTTTTGCGTCGTTCACAACAGTTTGTTTTTTGATACACTACAGCGCGTCGCTCCTAAATAAAATATCTATATATCTAAAAAAAGTGGTTCCATCCTCATATATACGGTGTCATATTTAGGAGCCTATAGCAACGTTTCTAATGTCGTAGGCAGGTTGTGAAACCGATAACTTGCTAAATTCTTCATGTATAGCCGGATCGTAGATCAGAGGAATATAATTACGCTATCTGACATTTTTTTTACTTCTTAAGTGGGTTTTTGTGTTTTTATATGAAGGGACTTTGTTCAGAGTTTATATGTGAGTCCCCCAGTGGCTCATGGTCTGGGATGTCACCCAAGGGACTCTTATCTGAGTCTGGCATTGTTTTTACTTGCACCAGACGCCAGCTGTCAACTTTCTTCTATATCTCCCTTGGTCAACTCTTCTTTCTTTCTTTTTTTCTTTGACTGCTGGTTTATTTGGGTTCTTCTTCTTCGTGCATCACTCTTGGGACCACGCGGTATCAACATTTGATGGCATATCTACTAGCCCAGTAGTCTTTATCAAGCCACAACTCTGTGGCTTTCCTTGCACTGACTATGTATGATGGTTATTTATTCCCTCTTCCTCCAAATCCCGCGTTTGTATGATCTATTCCGTCCCTGTAGAATTTGCAACCCTAATTTTTTCAGGTTCTCTTCTATCTGTTTTTACCGATGTAATCAGGTAGACTTGTTCTTTGAGAATTTATGAATTTTGTGAGTAAGTCTGTTTGTGACCGTTATTTCCAGGTGACTTATTAATTATAATCTTCGCATGCACTTTGAATCTTTAATCTTGGAGATTTTTTGATAAATGTCTACATTAGGTTTCGAATAATGCACCCCAACTTTAGTTCTTTGTAGGAAACGTGTCGACTTCAAGATGACGACTACAGGAGCAACTTTTTTGAGTTATATACGTTATCACTCACAATTTGTCAAAACACTGTTATATATAATGGAATAGAGGTATTTAGCATACATAAAATAACTTAATGATGCATAGAGATATTTATCAAAGAGAAAATAACTTTATGGTGCATAGTTATTAAATACTACGCTTAGATGTTCCGGATATGTAAAAATAAATACTTAACCTATCGTCTATTGCTGCGCTTATGTTAATACCTTTAATTTATTTAATTTAATCGCAATGGAACACACGTTCTGCTGGAAACTTCCCTATATACCACTTTTCCCATTTCTTGCATTCTCCTCCCATTACCCTTTCCCTAGTTTTGCTGTCTAAGAATATTCATTTTAAATTCTTTCAGCGTTTTTGGTAAATTATTCATTATTCGTACTTTCCATGGCAATTTATTCCAATCTCTGACCCCTTACCAACGAAAGAAAATTTCCCACGCCCTTATACATAAAATCGAGTATTGGCTTATACATATGTTCATCTTTTCCCTTCCATGGATTACTTTTAATTCTTACAGCAATATCTTTCAGATCTCATCAAAAATATATGTCTTGTACACTCCTATGACTCTTTTCATCCTCCTCCTGTCTTCCAATGAATCCCATTCCATCTCCTTTATCATATCAGCTACTGATTGTGTTCTGCAGTAAGTTCCACAGACAAGCTTAGCAGTCCTTCGTTGCACGCACTGCAACTCCTGTATTTGATACCGAAAATGTATGTCCCGTGCTACATCCACCATATTCATGCAATGTTTTGCTATCAAATTTATTCACTTCTCTGCCACATCTCGTCATTACTTTTTCGAATAAGTAAACGAATTTGAAAACTTTCCATCCTACCTGTCCAATGTGTCCTGCCAGCTGAGTTTACTGACTATAATGAAATGTTATGTGACGATATTTACATTACAGACAACAAGCAATCCCTTCCCCATCTTATAATCATAATCATCCTTTAGTTTCTTATCTGTGTAACTAGAAAGCTGACTCTTCTTTGCACTTATTTTCATCCCATCTTGACCTAGATATTCTGTCCAGAGCAACTGTACACAGACTTCTACCGTTTTGATCCTATTATATAACATCATGTGATATACAGACAACCTAATTTCTGATAGTAAGCCATCAACACAGTCAAATATTAGAATACAGAATAACAATGGTCCCAATATACTACCTTGTGGCACTCCCATATTCACTTACACTTCTTTTGATGCTGAATTTCCTACCCTAACTTTTTGCTTTCTACCTTTTATGGAGAAAGTAAAATGGAGAGGGGAAGTGATCGAGGAGAGAGGAGTTGGGCGCTTTGGGATGGGTCTGCGCCAGCTGACCTGGAGAACGTTCGCTCGGCAGCTGCCGACCTCCATTACTGCCGAGCTCTGGTAACAGTGGATTTAGCTTCCAATCCGTAATTGTTAGATCAGGATTTATGATAGTACTCGAACGGGCAGATCATCGACGTTTAGTGAACGCTACAAAGAAGTCAGTCGCTCTCTCGGAGCGAACGCTGAATAGGGTTCGGTAATCTATTTTGTATAATTACTAGCAGAGTTCCCGGCGTTGCCCGGTCTAATTGGCGTTGATTTACCCACACACCATTTTTATTCACGAAATGAGAAATGTATACCAAGTTTCATACAATTCCTGCCATCCATTTCCGATCATCCGGCCATCCTGATCTGGGTTTTCTATTGTTTTCTCGGATCACTCCAGGCGAATGCTGGGATGGTTCCTCACAATAGCCCATGGGCGCCTCCTGCCATATCCCGTATATCCCTTCCAAACTATTATCCTTTCGTATAGGTGCAATACACCTTCCGCTACACACTTTTAGTGAATCGCGGATTAATAATAATAATAATTAAAACAATCACCCGCATCCTACCAAGAAAGGAGCAGGTTGAAGATGATTTACCCGTCCACTATTTTTATTCGTCCAGAAGATTCATGGGTACCAAACATCATTGGTTTCCGGTACTAAACTAAACGGTGATTTAGGAGCACAGTTCTAAGAATGGGTGGTTTGGATACTTTGAGACTGAATGTCAGTTATCATTTTAGTCCAGGTTATATTTAAACGTAATTGCATTTGACAATGTTGCTGCCCGAAAATCGAAACATTGACCGCATTAATACATACCACATACATAAAAATGTATCTGGAATGTTTCTGTTTATTCAACTAGCGCGCAGAACATACAGATTTTGAATGTATTTTCAGAATTTGAAAGCTTGGGGTAAAAGTTAAAATTTAAAGTATGTTTAAAGACATTACGATCCATTTATTTTAGGAATAATCTAACATTAACTGAAAATTGCTGAATCGATTTAGCCCGAGTTTTTACAGTATCAAATGATGTATCTTATTATGCTAGCTCATCTTCCGCTGGGAACTAAAAATTTTATTATTATGTTACTTCATCTGGCACTGGAGCACAAAATTAAAATATATTCGGCACCTGTACGGTAGAATATCAGGTATTCAGAATTGTATATCAAGCATTCAGAACTAAGCGAGATATGAAAAAAATCTTTACTTTCGATTTGTTTTAGACCGAGCGTGGTGGTGTAACGGCTAGCGTTCTGGCCTCGCATTCGGGAGGACGGCGGTTCGAATCTCCGTCCGGGCATCCAGATTTGGGTTTTCAATGGTTTCCGAAATCACTCCAGGCAAATGCCGGAATGCTTCCTTCAAAAGGCCATGGCCGAATTCTTTCCCATTATTTGCCCGCCCATCCTTTCCCGTCTCTAAAGACCTCGCTGTGAGAGAGACGTTAAGCAGATAAAAAAAAAAATTGTTTCTGGGAGTTACAAACTGCGGCGTCATTTGATTGTGAACTGAACGCCAGAGACATTGTTATTGTGCTGGCAGAGCAGTGATCAAAGAAAATCTTTGTTGTTTTTTCGTTATTAGTTTCTCGCATTCATTATGGCCATCTATGGCATTTAAAAACTGAATATCCGGAATTAAATTAAAGAATATTTCATGTTTTGTTTAGTGTACAAATAGTTATTATTTTAAACAGATTTTATAGCTCTCATTATATGCTACGGTCAGAGACATTCTAGTTGTGTTTTTATTGCGGAATGCAACATCTAGTCGTTCCATCTTAAGAATTTGTCACCATACGTTCAGAATTCCATTTAATATTCCGGTGTTATGTAACGTTGAAACATAAGATATACCAAACAAATCAATTGCGGTTCTAAATCTTAAAGTGGTGAAAACCCCATCTAAATCTGTTCAGTAGTTTCTGAGTTATCCTAGTTCAAATTTATCCGATTTTCGTTTTATAGATTTTGTTACTCCGCTGATCACTATAAAGCTGGGGGCGGTGGGTGCGTTGCACCTTTGAGTGCGTCCACAAACCACGTGGTTCCATTTTAGCCTCTTTTAAAAATCCCCCCCTTTCCCCCCAAGCATCCTAACGTAGCTTTTGCTTTTTTGTTCTTATTGCTTTACGCCTCGTCGACGCCGAAGTAATTAGTGGCGGGATGGGACTGGGGACAAAGAACTAGAAGGAATTCGGCAGCGGCCTTTCGAAGGAAGCATCCCGGCATTCGCTTGGAGTGATTTGGGTAAACCATGGAAATCCCAAATCTGGACGCCCGGACGGGGATTCGAACCCGCGTCTCCCGAATGCGGTGGCTTTTGCATTGCCCCACCTCCCCATCCTATTTTTATCCTATTAAATCCAGAAGATTTTTGTGCTGTTTTCTCATACCAGACAATCGTTAAATTAATTGGTATGTAATGAACACGATAGTGCGCCAATGTTCTTTGTTAAATCCCAAACTTCTCCGTAGTGAGTATGGAGTGAGGGCAAACGACACTATTGAAAGTGATTCGATCCAATGAATGGGGACGTTAAGCTTTTCGGCATCGGGTGTCTTTCGGAAGGGTAACACTGAATGCGCTAGCTCCGGGTCTTGCCGTCTCCTTTCAGCTCTCATCCAATACACAAACAACACCGAACACCCAGTATAACAGTCATCCACGATTACAATAATACTTACGAACTCTGTCACATTGGGGAAGTCAATGGAAAACCACCCCAGTTAATCTTTCTAGACGTTCCCATGGCAACCACCTACACCCGGTCATCGAAGAAGAATGAACACGGCCGATATTTGCCTTATACACTTTTTTATAATTACAATATATATTCTGAATCAAATTGTGATTCTACTTACCCTTACAAATAATCAGTAATTGGAAAAATTTCTCTTAACCATTAATTGACAAAATAGAACAAAATATATCTGTCACGCAAAGAAAATAAGAACATTTGCATCTGTTTTAGTTTTCTTTTACCGCAGTTCTGTCACGTTTCTTTCCGCATTACCAGAAAATGAGTAGACGACGTGCGTGAAACATTTCCATAGTTCATTGGGCGTCTCCATCCGCCGGACGAATCACCTTCAACAGTGCCGTCTGCACTCACTCAATACGCGCTGCGAAGTGGTCTGGGATTCAAACCAGGATTTTGAAGCACAATCTGGTGATTAGGAACTGAGCAACATCGCCTCTCCCTTAATAAATCAGTTGGAAAACTTATTGCCGTTTATTGCATAGAGCGATATCACATAAATGTTAGTTACTTTGTTACTAGTGTTTTTAATACATGATACTGGCAGGTTAGTTTAAAGGCGACAGCTTCTGTCGGTAAAGTTCCACTTTCTGGCCCAGTATCACCCTAGCACTACGTCACATGCACGTGGAGCATTGTGAGTATATAGCGTATTTATAAATATAGATAATTAAATTTCGGAAATAAATGCACTTATCGTGTTGATTATTCTGTGCCTTATTTTAACTGTGCCAAATAAAGTTAATGAAAACCTACGTACATCAGCTCGGCTCTGATCGACCGTTAAGGCGGCTTCCGACGGCCTCTGCGTTAGCCGGCCGCGTCGTACAGCTATCAATAGTGGGCCGTGGGAAGGGACCCGCCTCTGCTGGCAGGGATGGCGCGCCTCTATCCTTCGCCCAGTCGGTAAACATCAAACGCCCGGGTAGCTGAAACGACCTAGAGGAGGTGGCGTGCTGCGGCTGCATGCCGTGGCCTACAAAACCACAGGCATTGGGAAGTCACCATTACGCAGCACAGCATAGCTTTCTACACAACACCTCCGGCCCTTGACCGTGTTAGGTGTGTTTTTTTTTTTTTTTTTTTTTTTAGTTTCACAGATTTACACAAAACAAAACATGTCCTACGTCACACCTAAGGCCACGTGCTCTGCATTCTTCAAAACTACATCAAATTTCGAGCAATACTTTTTTGCGTGAATCGCCTTCAATGAACCACTGATGGACACAGTAATGCAATGTTTTCATAATTTCTAACTTCCGAAAGTAGTATGAAGAAGAAACATACCTTATTTTAATCCTGGGACCCTGGATTGCAAAGCGTTTAAAACCCAATTAAAATGATTTGATTAATTTTAGCGCCAATCACGGTCAACGAAACTTGTGTTTCTCTCTTGCAGTTGAAATATGTGGTACATAGTATATAAACGGAAGTCACACCCGGTAATATCTGAGTAACGTATCTCTAAATATAAATTCTTTCATTGCGGATAATGTGTCAATTAGGGATGTTCATCCAGAAAATACATCGATGTTTTTTTCGATGTGATGCATCGAAACGTTGCATCGATGTTTCACGATGCATCGAATAAAAACATCGATGTTTTCGATGCATCGAATAAAAACATCGATATATATATATATCGGTTAATAAAGATTAGGAAAGCTTAAAACTGAGACAAAGATTAGGAAACTAGCAAAATGAAGTATTTATTTGAATTATATTTTTAATTAGTCTTTTACAAAGGCAATTTGAAATTACTGGGATTTATAAATTAGAAATTCGAATAGAAAGATAGAATAAAATTAAAACGAGGAACGTCGAAAGAGAGGCAGTGTTGGGATTCTAATCTAATTGGAATTTATAAATCCCAATATTTTCTCTCTAAACTTTGGATAAATAAAATTTTATTAACCTGCTTTCCTTGAATTCTGTTTCGTTGTTGATTTAAAACTTGTGCAGCTTTCGAAAAAAGTCTTTCTGATGGCACTGATCTGGCTACCAAAGTTAAATATTTATAAGCTATTTTGTACAATTTTTGAAACTGTTGTTTATGATCGGACCATACTTCTAACGAATTATCGCTAAGCCGGCCAACCGGAGTTCTCAAGTAGGCAGACAGCTCGTCGGAAACACTTTCTTCGGTCTTGTTTGATTTCCAGTTTCTTTGAACTAGTTAATGATGATCGGTCCAAAGACTGTAATCTTCCGATGTTTTGTCTGAACTATCTGAATCAGATTCTGTTCGCATTTCTTCCAGCTCCCTCTTCATCATATCTTTGATCTTTTTAATAGCATTTGAAGCCATCGGGTCTTCAAATCGTAGTTTTTTTGAACCGTGGGTCCAATAAGGTCGCGATAGCTAAAGACGAAACTTGTTCGATAGCACCCATCCGTTTGTTGATTTCTTTTAGGACGAGCTTATGTACTCCCATCACTAAAGGTTCATCAGTCTCAACTGATTTGAGTTTTGAAAGCATGCAGTGCACTAAAGGGATCACTTTATCCCCAGATATTTCTTTAGTTGTTGCTTCAAGTGGGCGTGGTATGTTAAGAAGAAGTGACGCGATATTTAATTCCAAACCAGTCAGCATTGAAGGTGCTGTTTTATGGCAAATCAATATATCACTTAACATTTTTAAGCTCCAAAAATCTTTGAACCATATAATATGTGCTATTCCAGCGTGTTGGCAGGCCATGTATTAACTTTATTTCAGCACTTACTGACTTTCTCAAATCGTCGCTTGCCAAACAACTGTGTTTAAAGAAAGTAACAATGGTATTTATTTTTGACAATATATTTTCTAAAGGTATTTTGAGAATATTTTGAGCAACTAAATTAAGTGTGTAAGCGAAACAAGGGATGTGCTTCTTCTTTCCAAATCCTAATTCCACAGCTTTTACCATATTTGGGTCGTTATCAGTAACGACCGCAGAGACTTTTTCCGTATCAAATCCCCAATCGTTGCAGGTCTTAAGGAGCATGTCTGCTATATATTCCGATGAATGACTTTCATTGAGTTGATAAACTCCTAATGACATTGATTCGAACACTGTGTCTAGACCAAAATGCGCTGTGACACCCAAAAAGCTGCGCATCTGCATGTCTGACCATATATCACTTGTTAATGTGAGGTGTTCAACATTTGAGAGTTTTGATTTTATTAATGTTGCCGAGACATCGTACTTGTCATCAAGCCACCGTGTCACAGTTGTTCTGCTGGGTATTTTATAATGAGGAGCAGTAACTTTAAACAAATTTTTGAAGCCTACTAGGTATGTACTTTTAGCCTTGCCCTAAGGTGTGGCTCCGCCCTACACTGTCGGGAAATTTCATGTCAACTGTAATTTTTTGTTGTTTTATCAAAATTAAATTAAAAGAAAAATGTGATGTGATTTTGTAGGTGACAAAATAAAATATAGCAATACAATTTCCTGTTTTTTGTTTTGCTTTAAAACCAATCATATAACATAGGTTTTTTCTGGTAGTTTTATCAAAGTTAAAAAAAAAAATAATGAGATTTTGTAGGTGACAAAAATAACGTATAGTGATACAATTTTCCAGTTTTTGTTTTGCCTTAAAACGAATCGTATTGCATATGTTTTTTTTATTCAAGTAAAAAAATGTAATTTGATATTTTAGGTGACAAAAATAACGTATAGTAATACAATTTTGTTTTGCTTTAAAACTGATTCTATCACGTCGAAGAAACGCATGTGTTCTTTCGATGTATCGAATGAAAAACATCGATGCATCGTTAAACATCGAAAGTAAACGATGCATCGGATTGATTCGATGCATCGAATGGTAAACATCGATGTTTTCGATACATCGATGTATATCGAGCATCCCTAGTGTCAATACTTGAAGAATAATGAAGAAAAAAGGTATGAACATTAAAGCTGCAGATGGGAAACCTCTTTTAAGCTAACCGATGAGAAACTGTATGTTGGGGACGACTTGAACTAGGGCTGTTGATATTTTAAAAAATATCGGATTTTCGATATATCGATATTTAAAAAAATATTTATATCGGATTCGATATATCGAAGAAAAAGTATCGATATATCGACCCTGTTATATAAGAAAACAATGTTACAAAAACAAATCATTTTAAAAAAGGGCGAAGTCTTGTGGCTATTTAATCATGAAGAGTTGTGAGATATTTCTCTGAATCAAGTTTTGATTTTCTGAAAAAAAAATAGTTTTTCATGACGTTACGGATAAATCTTTTTTTTTTTTTTTTTTTAAATTGTGATTTAGCCATTATACTACTACTTTACTAAAAGGAAAGGCAGAATGTTTATGATTTACTCAAAGACTTGTGAATCCAGAAAGAGCATCGAGGGAAATCTTGGCTTTTGTGAGTTTAAAAGCTCAATAATGCAACATTGTAGAGGCATTTATTTAGGTTGATGTTCTATTATCAGAGTTTGCATAATGACCAAGTCACTTTTTTTACAAGTATTGTTTTATGTGGAATTTAATTTATTTTTGTAGGTTGATAGCTAATTCTGAGTCTTCTTACTTTTTTGGACCAAATGTTTGCACCTTAGCATAGATTGTGTATCCGAATTTATCAATATTCCTGCTTACATCCAATTTTCATGTCAAAATGTTTTCCTCGACAACGCACGCTCATGTAAAACAACGGGCTCGAGTCCGATTCGTACTGAGCGAGCTTCGCCGTGTCTGCATTGTTAACATCGGAGTAGGACTACCAATAACTTCCAAATTAAATGTAGTAACAAAGTAAAATTAATTGTGTTTTTTATGCTACTGATCTTTGTGCAAAACTGAAATTCAAGGCATATAGCATTATCAAGAAGAAAGCAATTAACCTACAAATTTTCTCTAAGACGTTTCAGCTTTTAGATTGGCATTGAAGAAACACAGGAACTTTTCTTATACTATGGGGATGAAACCAAGTATGTGTACCAAATTACCATTTTCTAGGACAACTGGATGTTGCATAGAATTATGATGAGAGAACGTCATAGTTATTTAAGAGAGTTTCAGATCCAAAAAAAATCCAAACTAAGGTGGTGAATGAAGTAAAATTTTTCACCAAAACTCATGTCAGAAACTTCATTGAACATACTTTTCTAAAGCATGAACTCATGCTTTTCCCGTTGTTTCTTCTATTATGAATGGAGAACTCCCTACATTAATTGAAAATTTCCCCTTCTTTGATATTGCTTCGCAAATGGGTAACGCTTTAACATAATATAATTTTTTAAAGCTGAGATTCTAGGTGGAATGCAGGATTTAGGGCGAGTGGTGGGGGCAAACCGGGGTACTTGCTCTGGGCGATAAAATCGTGTCCAACAATGCGTTTGGCAAACATTTAAAGTGGCGACATCAATACGTTTAGCCAACAATCAAGGAGGCGATTCTCGGGGTCTGGCTGGCAACAATGTTTGAAGAGGCGGCCATCTCAGTTTTTCCGCGGCTTGGAAAAATCCTAGAGCCGCTACTGTCAAGGCAGTTCCCTTAGCGTTAACAAATTGTTTTTTAAAGGCACCAATCTATAATAATAATTTCTTATCTTAATAAATTCGTAAGTGATATAAAAAAACTGGCTGTGACATAATTTTGGAGCTCAATTCTTCTGTTGGTATGGAATAAGAAGCGTATCCAATTCGCGCGAAATATTTAACTGTGGAGTGCCAGATACAGGCTTATAATTTCCGGGACATTTCTGGGTCTAAAAAGTATTTTAGCGGTATGGTTAAAGAGTGAACAAAAATACAAATTAATAAAAAATTCTATTTTAGGTAATTACGCTATCTAACGTATATATAGCACCTCTTTTAACTTTATTAATTAAACTATGGTAGAAAGTCAACATCAGGTATTATGAATCAAAAGGAAAAATACTAAACTTAAAACAAAAATTGACCACCTCGTTAGGAATTTTTTACTTTGGTACAAAACCAACATTGGGTATTATCAATCAAAATCTCAAAAATATTAAACCAAAACTGAACACTTCTGTTAGGCTCATTATTTAAAATTAGGCAGAAAATCAACATCAGGTTTTATCAATAAATAAATAAAAATAGCATCTATCTTTTGCTAAATCAAAATCAACATCAATCAAAATAAATCTTAATCATCTACTTTTAAAATATTTATTACTAGATTTTGCCTTTTTCATAAATATTTCTACGTCACTCCTTTGCAAAACTGATAAAATTTCTCAGCAAGAGTCTTCAAAATTGATTGAGTTTGCAGTTGATCGAATCCATGAACGTTCTGTTTCGCTCTTATTTCATAAAGTATTCAACGGGCTAAAACTTGTCTCGTAAAAGTCATTGCTTTTGGAATTGACAAAACAAAACCAACTATTTTTTTAAATATTCAAAATCATTAAAAACGCTTGTTCTAAAGAAAGTGGTCCAGATTTTATCGTTTGGAAAGTCTTTTGGAAGGACCTGAAAAACACGTTTCAGACATGTGAACTCTGTATAAAGGGAGTTAATGTTAACTGCATCTAGAATTTTCAAAGTCCCAGAAAATTCAAATTTTCCTGTCAGTTTCAATTCCTGTGATTTAAGGGACATTCCATCCTCCCGCTGCGAGCATGGGATACTTGGCTTGGCCTCATGACCACCGTTGTGAACTGAGTTTGAGAAAAAAACTAGTATACGGAAATTCCGGGACAGTAATGCATAATGCCTGAACACGAGATCAGACACAAAATTCCGGGACATTCCCGGATTTTCCGGCTATCTGGCAACCCCACCCATACCTGGTACATTACGATTAGTTTCTTAATGCTAATACTTTTGCATTGATTGAAGACAAATTTTAAAAACTTTTCAAAATGTCCAGACAAGAATTCTAATGAATATTGAATGAGTTATTTTACCTTCGTTTTTTACTTCTCAACAGGCCAGCCGCTAGCTGTTTGAGCGCCCGCGTGCAATAGCGATTATGCCGCCCCCTGTCCATCTACAGCGAGTGGTGGATCTAGGAAATTTCCGAAACGGGTCAAAAAACTTTGAGATTGCCGCCCCCATTGTTGCCATCCCCAGTGTCGCCGCCGACCGCCCGAAGCAGCTGTTGAGCTAGAAAAAAGGTCGCCCGCTACATAATATGCTGCCTTGCACGTCCGCTTACGGCGGTCCTGCTTCTCCATGTGCTCGTATCGTTCATTGTTTCTTAAAATTCTATCTGAAAATGTATTGCATGTTCAACACAGGTAATCGTTTTTCCCTCCAATAATAACTTGGAATATTCTACTAGGAAATCGGAAAATAACCACTTATTTTTAAAAAAATATCGGACTCCGATATCCGGATTTCAATATCGATATATCGATATATCGTCCTAAAAAATATCACTCATAAATATCGATATTTTTTTAAAAAAAATATCGATATATCGATATTTTATCAACGGCCCTAACTTGAACAATAGTGTAATGGAAAAGGAAGGCGATGTCGACATTGATGACTTAGGAGATCCTGTTTTAAGGACAGAATTTAATAAAGCTATGAATGACTTGAAAGCAAATAAGGCAGTTGGAATTGATGAGATCCCTGCAGAACTTCTTAGGAGAGGAAGGAATCGACAGATTATTCAAGCTAATATCAAAAAGTTATGAAACAGGAGAAATTACAACTGATTTTAATAAAAATATCATCTTCACACTTCCAAAGAAAGCACAAGCCGATAAATGTGAGAATTATCGCACCATTAGTCTAACATCACATGCTTCAAAATTACTAACCAGAATAATATACAGAAGGATGGAAAGGGTAGTAGAAGAGATAGTAGGTGAAAATCAGTTTGGGTTTAGGAAAAATCGCGGTACAAGGGAAGCAATTCTGTCTCTAAGATTAATACTTGAAGGGCGGATCAAACAAAACAAATATACTTTTATGGCATTTGTTGATTTAGAAAAAGATTTCGATAATGTTAGGTGGGATAAGATGTTCAAAATTTTAAAGAAGTCAGGTCTAAAGTATCGAGATAGAAGAATACTTTATAAACTATATAAGAATCAAGTGGCTGTAATAAAATTAGAGAATCACGAGAGACATGCATCAGTTAAAAAGGGTGTGAGACAAGGCTATAGTCTATCCCCGTTAATATTCAACTTGTATGTAGAAGAAGCAATGAAGAAAGTCAAAGAAAAATTTCCATGTGGCATAAGTTTTCAGGGAGAAAAAATCAGTATGCTACGGTTTGCTGACGACATTGTCTTGTTAGCAGAGAGGGCTGAGGATATTGAGAAGTTACTGAATGGCATGAACAAAATACTGAAGACTTTGGACTGAATATAAATCAAAGTAAGACAAAAGCAGAAATGATACCAATACTAGTGGATTAAATATAAAAATAGGATCGGATGCAATAGAAGAAGTAAGAGAATTCTGTTACTTGAGAAGTGACATTACAACCGATGGCCGAAGCAGGAATGATGTTAAAAGCAGAATAGCATTAGCAAAAAGAGCCTTCATGAAAAAGAGAAACCTTTTAGTTTCAAATATTGATCTAGGAATTAGAAAGAACTTTTTAAAACTCTTTGTGTGGAGCACAGCACTTTATGGTAGCGAAACATGGACTTTAGGAAAATCGGAAATAAAGAAAATTGAAGCATTTGAAATGTCGTGCTACAGAAGAATGCTGAAAATTAAGTGGACAGACAAAGTAAGAAATGAACGAGTTTTGGAAATGGTGGGTGAAAAAGAAGTTTGTGGAAGAAGCTTACAGAAAGAAGAGATAGGCTGGTAGGTCATATTCTGAGACATACAGGATTGGTTAATCTGTTAGTGGAGGGAACTGTCGAAGGTAAAAACTGAAAGAGGAAGACAGATATTAGAATATATGAAGCAGATAATTGAGGACGTGGGCTGTATGGGGTATGTAGAAATGAAGAGGTTAGCACAGGATAGGAAAGGATGGAGGATTGCATCAAACCAGTCGAAAGACTGACGACAGCAAAAAAAAAGAAAAGAAAAAAACAACTTGATTTTGGTAGGGTGGAGATTTGGGCCATGCTTCAATCGTGTCGCGAACCGGACAGGACAAATTGTGTGCTGTGATTCGGTTATTTTGGTATATGTGTCAATCTCTTTTTGCCACAATTGCGTCGCGAAGTGGGCAGGACAATTTGTGTCCTGTCATTCGGTTTTTTTTGTTGCCGTAAATAGGTGACAATCTGTGATCTTCAATGTGAGATCTAACCAGGCAATATGGCATCTTGTTTCAGTTTTCCATGGTTTCCCGTAATCACTCCAGGCGAATGCCGGGATAGTTCCTCTTAAAGGCCATGGCGGATTTCCTTCTCGTTTCTTATCCCAATTCTTTCCCTTTTGGCTGAAAAAAGTTCTTGTAACCCTACAACAGCCCGCCTCCTAGGCCTCACCTGGGAGCAATGAAACCTGTACATAAAAAAAGGTTATTTCGTGTTAGGAGGAGGACGATTTCGCCCTCCTACCTAACATTTGTGAGGATGGGCGCTAAACCGCGTCCAACCATCCTGCCTGTGGTATTCCACAGTCACCACAGGTGAATGCCGGGATGATTCCTTTCAAACGCTACGGACGCCTTCCAACCCTCTTATCCCCATTAGGTTAAGTGGACTGAAATGGTTCTTGATACCTTCTAGCAGCTCGGCTTTACCTGGGATGAATAAAAATTTTTTTAAAAAATTAAACATTTATTTCTGTATTATTAGCTTTTATTTTGATCAGCCAGAACATTATGATCACCTACCCAATAATCGGTATGTCCGCCTTTGCAAGGATAACAGCGGCGACGCGTCCGGGAGCACGACGGTTCGAATTCCCGTCCGGGCATCCAGATTTGGGTTTTCCATGGTTTCCTAAAATCACTCCAGGTGAATGCCGGGATGCTTTCTTCAACAAGCCCATGGCCGAATTCCTTCCCGTTCACTGTCCCCAGTCCAATCCCGCCTCTAATGACCATAGCCGTCAACGAGGCGTAAAAAAAAAAAAGAACGCAACGCGTCATGGCATGGAAGCAGCGAGGCCTTGGTAGGTCGCTGGAGGAATCTGGCACCACATCTGCACACACAAATCATCTTCATCTAATTTGTAATTCCCGTAAATTGCGGGGAGGGGGGCAATGTGCTCTGACGCCACGTTCAATCACATCACAGATGTGTTCGATCGGCTTCGATCTGTTGAGTTCGGGGGTGGGAGGGGGGGGGAGGCAGCACACCAATTGCAACTCGCCATTGTGTTCCTCGAACCACTCCACCATACTCCTGGCCTTATGACATGGCGCATTATCTTGTTGAAAAATGCCACTGCCGTTGGGAAACATGGTCGTCGTGGTCTGCAACCATTGTAGAATAATTATTGGCCATCATGGTGCCATGCACGAGCTCCACTGGACCCATGGATCCCCACGTGAAAGTTCCCCAGGGCATAATTTAGCCGCCGCCAGCTTGTCTCCGTCCTGCAGTACAGATGCCAAGAAACTACTCCCCTGGAAAACTACGGATTCGCACCCTCCCATCGGCATGATAAAGAACTTTTCGGAGCTCATCAAGCCATGCAACGCTCTACCACAGCGCTAACGTCCAATGATAATGGTCACGTGCCCATTTCAGTCGTAACTGCCGATGTCCTGGCGTTAACAATGGCCGTCGGCTGAGGAGGCTCATCGTTAGAAGTGTTCGGTGCACTGTGTGTTCAGACACACTTGTACTCTGCCAAGCATTAATGTCTGATGTTAGTTCCACCACAATTCGCCGCCTATCCGGTTTTCCCAGTCTGCCTATGAGGCCTGACACTGTAATGAAGGGTGTCCGCCCAACCCCTCGACGTTTGGACGTGGTATCACTTTGGTTTCGCCACTTGTTGAGGAGTGAGGACACTCACCACAGCACTCATCGATCACCCAACAAGTCATGCAGTTTCCGAAATTCTCGTGCCGAGACTCCGGACCATCACAGTATGCCCTCGATCAAACTCAGATAGACCGCGCGCCTATTACATTCTAAACACGGATAGCACGCTCACTGATACTACATGCACCGTGCGTGTGCCTGACTAGCAGTCATTCCTCGTCAGGTGACGCTCTATCGGCTGGACAGGTTTATATCGATAGTAGGTAGGTGTTGATAATGTTCTGGATGATCAGTGTATTTTCGTCAGTATTAATGCGTATGGTTGCCTTAAGAAGTATTACAAACTTATCAATTGTGTATTGCTGTAGATGTTAAATTCAAATTATAATCTCGGTTCCAAGTTGCTTGGCGTGACGCTGATTTGCAGTTCGATGACGCGTGTGTTGTGTTGGGGGCGGTGTCGGTTGAGATGAGGCTATCAGCGCTATCGCAGCTGCAACATCACATCTGCCGTCCGGCGCACACGCGAGAGGAAACACAGCTGCCGGGGGTTGCGTCCAGCGATAAGCCTTCCAAACGGCCACACCGACCTCAGCAGCAAGTGCTCAAAGTGTTGTGTTCCTCCACATCTTGTCTCCAGCCAACTCCCTTCGCCTTAGGCCGGCATTACACTGTAAACGTTCTTTGCCAAAGATCTTTGATAAAAGATATTTTATAATCTACTAGCTCGTACCCGCAACTTCGTTCGCGTGGATTAAGAACTTTTTTTGCCAGAATTGAATACAGAAAGTTGTTGGTAACAAAGGATTGGTCCCAAACAACACCGAGTCGGCATAATATGACAGGAAAGCTATCACTATATCATTCTACCGTCTAACCTGTCTCTTGAAGAGAATCAATTTCCAAAATATTTCTGTCACAATTCGATAAGGTCTCAAAATTTCGTGACTACAACTGTTAATCATACTGGAAAAAATGTCCTGTGGCCTTCATACAGATTTTCTTGTCAAATTCCATCAGTATCGATATAGCCATTTAGTCGTCAGAACGTAACAAAAAGACAGAGACTTACTTCCGTATTTATAGTATTATTACTGCGATTCACACACACACTGACTGCGAACAACCCCCGAGGGATCATTATAACGTAAAAAAGTGTACACCTACAGCATTGCCAGACTACCTATGATTTGCCTCGCATTGCACCCCTAACTTTGTAATATCTACAGTTTAACATTCAATCCGAATAACCGACGGCCCAGGCGTGACTCTTACGATCAAAAACAATTTTTAAAACCTTAGCCTCCACGGAGATTTGAACCGGAGACCACGACCCAAACATTAGTAAGCCACAGATGATGAGTTGTCTGTAATAAAATGTTAATTATTATTGTGAGAACGGTTGTGTTATGTTTATATTGTAAAGTGTGTTATTGGAAATTTATAAGTTGCTAATTGAAGTGTGTACAGTGAAAGAATAAATACAGTTTCTGTCAAACGCAAACTAAATTCAGATTGTATGAAGCCGAATTTGAAGCAAAAGTGGTGACCTGCTACAGATACTTATTGCGGTCAAATTTCAAGCTCCTGAGAATAACCTGGTAAAAATGTTAAAATATATACAACTTTCACGGCTACTCATAACTTTATTTTCCAGTGAAAATATGTTTTAAGTTCTGTTTGACCGTCTCTGATTACTGATACCCCACACTCTGGGATAGGAAAAAAACCTACCCACTTTTACTCTATATTGAATTAGGTTAAGTGAGGTGTTGCTACCATTAGATAATGTGGAATAATACCTCAATAATTGGGCCCAAGTGAAAGTGATTGATGATTTCCACCTGTATCGGGTTAGTTCTGGTTAATTTAATATTCGAATTTTAGTTAAATATTCAAATTATTACATAAAAATTGCAATACAAACATATACAAAACTAAAAAAAAGTCATAACCTAACTATTTACTCATGAACACACGATCAACAGACATCGGGTGAATTTATTGTTAAGTATCATAAGAAATCAAAAATAATAATTACGGTACCTTCGTCCTATATCAATTGTGGACAGAGTAGTCTTTTATAATTAATTCAATGAGAAAGTATGGTAACACCACAATATAATTTCCGCAGAATTTAATATATATATATGTATATATATATATATTAAAGGATCGAGACAGCCAGCGAACAGTGCTTCATTTCCCACTGCGAACGGAATTTTAAAATCCTGCAACTAGAATAAAAACGACGGTATTAAAATCTGCTTTCTAAACTCGTGCCGAAAATCGGTGATTCTTATGGGAAATCAATATATTTAGCGTATCCGAGTATAGAAATTTATCATCCTACTGAATATTCCACTGATACCATTTTAGAGTTACTTCTCACGGGTTGGCAGGTGGCTCCAGCGATTTTTGATAAAGATAAATGCACACACAAGAGAGCGGGCGAAATTATAATAGTCGTTAATGATGCCAGAAGAAAGACGAGCAGTCAGTTTGTTGATAGCCGGCCGCCTGATGACCAGGTGACCGGTTTCGGCGGAAGACGATCTGTGTTTATACGCCAGTCGGACGACATTCGGGGTGAAACAGTTCATTAGCTGGAGCAGTAATTGAGGCGCCAGCTGGTTGCGGAGAGGAAGAACTTTTAGTACTCATAAAAGAGGTAAGTGCCGTCATTAATTATCAGCTTAATTAGGAAGATGAGTGGTTGATGGGTTGACAACCCGTATGATCCGTCCAGGTACACTGGTCGCTGTCGCAAAATGAATTACGGCGGACGGTCTCCCATTGTCGTTA